>VWYH01011368.1:638004-777767 GCA_013399365.1 Pampusana beccarii | reverse complement strand
GCTGACTGGGCCTCATCATCTGGTTGCCCCATATATGCTTTGTGATGGCACTCAGAGTGATCTGCTCCATAACTTTCCCTGGCACTGAGGCCAGACTGACAGGCCTGTAGTTCCCCAAATCCTCCTCCAGCCCTTCTTTAGATAGTCATTCACACGTGCTCACCTCCAGTCAACTGGGACCTCCCGGGTTAGCCAGGACTGCTGATAAATGATAGAAAGTGGTTTGGTGAGCACCTCCCCCAGCTCCCTGAGTACCCTTGGATGGATCCCATCTGGCCATCCATTGCAGCACTCCAGTTGTGAGAGTCAGCCCAACCATATCGTATATCATATCACAGTTTTCCAGCTGCACGATGGCTTCCAGGTCCTCCTGTTTGTTGCCCATGCTGTGTGCATTGGTGTAGATGCTCTTCAGTTGGGCTGTTGATCCCACCACCTTTTGAGGGTGATGCCCTAATTCCTACATGACCGTTCTCAGATGCCCCTATGGTTTCTAGCACATCAATAACCCCTGAGTCTTTGCTGCTGCATTGATCTCCATCCCCAGCCTCCACTGAGATGACAGACCGAAGGACCTCGTTAACACCCTGGTCCTCAAACATTGGCATGACACCCTCAGGCTTATCTCTAGCAGACATGGTTTTATCCCTTTCCCCCTCCAGATCTAGTTTAAAGCTCTTTTCGGTGAGCCCTGCTAACTCCTGTGCAAAGATCTTTTTCCCTCTCCGAGCCAGGTGCAGGCCTGCTGTCATGTAGACCAACCCACGATCAACAAACCCCAAATTCTGCTGATGACATGGGGCTCGGAGCCAAGTATTGATCTGCTGGCTCTTCCTGTATGAAAGCTCATTAGATGTTTAATGATTCACAGATGTTCAACCGGGAATAAAATAATAGTAATTTTAACCATTTAGCTTTTTCATGACACGGGGTTGGTTCTTACGCTGAAGCTGGCACCTGATTAATACCATGCTCTGCTTTGTGTAAGCTCTGTGTAACTCCATCTTATCTCTCATGCACAGACTCTGACTGCATAGTTCACAGTATCTTACCGCACATACAGAAACGTTTTCAACAGTGTGGGCACCTGTACTGTATGTGAAGGAATTAGTAGTTTTCAAGCCCCATTGTCAGAGAATCTGTTAGAATATGTAACAGAAAGCACTTTTTTCTTTCTTTGTTTTGCGTGTTTGAGCTAAGGAGGAGGTTGATCCTCCTGGGTTTGAGGTGGTGTTTAAGTATCTTTGTTTCTACCTTTTAAAAGAAACAAACCGTAAACTACCAACTCCTTCTCTTGCCATAGGAATTCCTTTTGTGCATGGCATGTCCTTGCATTGCATTTTCCAGTTCCACGATTTGTGAAACAGACATTATAAAAGAAACATTTCCAAGGACCAGTTGAGAACCTCTCATAAATGAATTCGTTGTTATATTTTATAGTCTGCAGCCAAGCAGATGCAAAATGCTTTACGATGTTTTCTGTTTAATCTATTTTTAACTGCATTTGGAATGTGAAGGGAAGTATGATGATTAATAAATATCAATACATTTTATTAGCACAAAGGGCTGCTAAGGAAAGCCACATTTTTACTTTTCATGGACCTTTGTGATAATTATTATCCTAATACAGACATGGTTAGCAAATTAGTGATGAAGTTGTGTCAGTGAGACCTTCCCTGGCAGGGCTATCAGGCCTGAAACAGGAATGGTGTATTTCTGTCATGTGCAATAGCCTCAAAACCAGGAACTTGATTTCCTTTGTGCTATAGTGTGTTCCTGCCATAGGTGAAGCAGTAGTGGGCTTATAGCAGAGCAGGAACTGATTGACTAGACACAAGCATAGCTCTGTTCAGGGAAAGGGGGAGAAACCAGGCTGTGAAACCATAGCTGCTCTCTTGTGCAGGTTCCTTAAGGCTTNAGGGAAAGGGGGAGAAACCAGGCTCTTATGCAGGTTCCTTAAGGCTCTCTAGCATTATGTGGACAAATAAAATATATTTCTTTGACTGTTGTTTGTGGAGGGAATGGAGTGGGGGTTTAGAACACTCCATTAAATAGTTTTTTTTTTCAGCAAAATAAGTTTTTGAGCTACCAGCTGTATAGCATGTTGCTATAGTCCAACCACAGAGTTCAGCTGCAGACTGACGCATGCGAGATTTAAGCAAGCAAACTCAAAATGCATTGAACTGCTGCGTTTCTAAGCCTACCTGAGCCAGCAGCTACCCATTCCAGGATGGCTCCTGCAGACCACACAGCCGAGCTGAATTACAACTGCATCTGAACACGGTTCTCTGGCAAGAAGAGAAACTGGGTGGACAGTTTGCTGGAGTTTGTGGAACTGTCTTGCCCACAAGTGTTGCGGTGTGGGAATGCCTGAGTGCTCAAGTTTTAGGGTAAATGTGGCTGAACGGAGTGCTGTCAGCAGAGTAGATTATCCTGTATGAAGTTCTGTGCTTGACTGTGCTGCTCTCAGTACCAAAGCTTCCATTGCACTTCTCTATTAGTTGCCTGTGTCTTAAAGTCCATGTAGAAAGCAGCAGTAAATAAGGTCATTAGGCTTACCTGGAAGCTCACTGGAGCCCAGGATTTCCCAAATACTTTTGTTTGTTTTCCTCCTTAATACAGCAGGTTTTACAGCATCTTAAGTGTAGGTTCTTTATTTTGGGGTTTTGGGCACTCAGAAAGAGTCTGAGTTTCTCTGTTCTCTTCCTGAACCACACCAGCCATAGAAGAGATGCTGTAATGTAAACTACAAAACTTTTGTGGATCATCCTGGGTCAAATGTGGCTCTTGTATTTCAGGGTGTTCGCTCTGTGATCTTTACTACCAAGATGTTTAGTCATGCCACCCAACAATTATTGTGATAGTTACGATTTTGCAAAGAATGTAGTTGTTCATTAGAAATTCAGCTGAGACTGCTAACCACTTTTCATATAACTTGTTGACTTGTCTGCAGGTGAAATTTCTTAGTAATTGCTAACCAAAGAGATTTTTACAGCCTGCCTGAAGGGCTGCTTAGCCTTTTTAGCTCTTTCTTGGTTTCCACAGGTGTGAGTCCTCCCAGATTCACATTTGCAATGTGAGCTTTACCAAGCTGTTTGGCTTTTTTTTTCCTAAACCAAATAACTCTATTCATGTGCACAAGTAATCATAAGGTGGTTGTATGTTACCTCTGTTGATTCCTAAACCACTTTAACCCAAGGATACATTTCACCTTCGTAGAAATCTGTATTGATAAACTGGCTAGTACTTGTTGTGGAAAAGCTTGCGCTATAAGGAAAGAATGTCATAGATTTTTATGCAGACAACCTATTTGAAGCAAAAGAAGCATGCTCAAATACTCCCATAGTAGTCCAGAGCTCTTCATAGTAGCCCAGAGACAGCTTCCAAAACATTTGTCTCTCTGTTCCTAAAGTCAGAAATTATGTCTTCTGGCTTTGTATCCAGGTGTGGGAATTGCTGTAGTGTTACCTTAAATGTATTTGTGCTAGATGCCACTCCTCTGCTCCTCACCTTGGGAATGCCAAATTAATTTCATCTTGGAGAGTGTTCAGACCACTGAAACTGCACACTTGACCCAGCTTGTGAAATGAATCATAGGGTCAAGTATGGGTAAAAGAATATTTTTGTGATCACTCCTTGCCAACAGACAAACAAATCTCTGAGGAAAAAAAAACCCAACCTGTTATAACTGGTGGTTACACTGGTTTGTTTTGAATTTGCAGTTGTCTGTGGTATCTATCAAGGTACGTGCCTAAGTGCAAAGAAGAGCTGGGAACCTTTTGTTACAGTCCCTGTGCTGGAGCCAGGGCTGCAAACCTGAAGATTTTGGACACCCAGCTAGTGAAAGTGTTTTATTGTGTGTAATGACCTTAAGTCTATGTTTTATTGGGAGTATATCCATTGGAAAATCAAAGTTAGGAAAACTAGTCTGCAAAATGTAATTTTACTGTATGTTTGTCTCTAAGGGCCAAAGCACACATATTTCATCGGTCCTATGGCTTGTCACTTGGCAAAAACTGAATACTGCTTTCTCGCAAAATTGAGCGTTCCTTTATTCTCTGCAGGGGCGGGCTAGCTGAGAGGTTATGTCGACTGCAGAACAGAGAAAGATCTGCCATTAGCTTTTGGAGGCATCAGTGTACTTCAGATGCTAAAATCCCCTCAGGTAAGAAGCATTATACATACACCACTATGAGAAAATACTACTTAAATGTGTGTATATATGGCTCACATAGGGGTACAACTGGAGTTTATAGTCTTTGTGTTTTCGCCTGAGTTG
This sequence comes from Pampusana beccarii, assembly GCA_013399365.1. Classification (NCBI taxonomy): domain Eukaryota; kingdom Metazoa; phylum Chordata; class Aves; order Columbiformes; family Columbidae; genus Pampusana; species Pampusana beccarii. Next base: position 773,488 of record VWYH01011368.1, on the reverse strand, counting down.
CGCTTAATGCTCTCTTGATGGTCTTCTGAGCTAATATTGCATTTCAGTTAAATATGGTGGTTTATAACACCTCAGTCATCGAAGTGTTTGAATGTAAAAGGTGAAGAACTTGTGAAGAGTCTAGAGGGAGGCTATTTAAACAACTTGATTTCCAGCATCATCTTGGGAAATGGTGTTTCCAGCAGGTTGTAGGACAATTCAGTGTTTAATTTATGGGTGTGCAGATGTTTTTTGGTTCTTCCTGTTTCCTTATAACCACCTTTTCCTATTTCCTCGTTCATTTTTCTTTGGTTTGAAGTCAACCGTATTCATGGATAAATGCTGAAATGGTGAATGACAGCAAATACGGACAGGTAGACCACAACCAAGAAATGAGTGTGAAGAATAACTACAGTGGGCATTTCACTTAAAAAGAAATGGTGGGAGTTATGCGAATTAGTTACAAGTGACTGATAACACCACCTTTCAGTAGGATTTCTTGAGAGACGATGGATTCATAGCATTTAAGTGTAAAAATGGTTAGGTTTTTTGATCAACTTGTGTGTGTGTGACTGTATGCTATGAAATTTCAAGCATTTATTGTGCACTAAGCCGACCGTTTGTTTCTGAGCACATATTAACTGCCGTTTATTTTTCAGAAAGTCCTCTGGTCTTGATTTGAAAACATGCAGATGAGGGAATCTATCACTTGCCTTATGAGTTTGTCCTTAATTCCACTCCTAAATTTTTAAAAGTGGGTTTTCTTCCAAATCTGAGTTTTTCTGGCTTCAGTTCCCCTCTTTTGTTTCTTGTAAAGCCTTTCTCCATTAGATTAAAGAGCTCTTTAGTATGTGGCATTTCCCCTCTCTGGCACTTGCACAGCAAAATCATGCTGCCTCGCAGTTTTCATACACTAAACAGACTGAGCTCTTTAAGGCTCTCTAACACGTTTTTACTAGTCTTCAAGTGATTTGCCTGGCTTTTTGCTGCACCCTCTCAAACTTTTCAGCGTGGTCTTAATAACAAGCACAGCAACTCTGTATATTTTCTTCCAGTTCCAGTCTCATCAAAACCAGTGGCCGGGTCCAGTTCACTACTCAGCCTCCTGTATGTTCAAGGCCTGTTGAGTCTGGTTTGGCTTTGGTCACAGCGTGATGCTGGGACTTCACGTTGAACTGATTGTCTGATATGATCTCATAACTTCTGTAGCTGTTGTTTTCTGAGATCCAGTTTCCCACTCTCCAGCTGCTGTTTGTGTTTCTCCTGCCTAAACACAGGGAAGTTTTTGTGCTGTATCCAGGTCTGCTTCATTTGAGAATGCCCAGGTAACCATGCAGTTCAGATCGTTGTGTATGTCAAGCCTGTAGTCTTTTAGTCATAAATTTGCTTGAATTTGTGGTATCCACCCAGTTTCTTATATAATTTTAAACTTGTTTTTATGTCATTGATTGAACCATTTAGCAGCATGAGTGTTTACTTTCCCATCCTGCTGGAACTGCTCTTGCTCAGTTACAATTCTGCACCGGTCAAAAGCTCTAACTGTAATTCACAAAGTTAGTTGTCTGAAATTTTTTTTTTAAATTGCATTCCACTTAACGGGTACATTACTGATAGTGAGAATGGTTGTTTTTTCATAAGAAGGTTGTGCGATTTCAAGTCACACCCAAACTGTTGGCTAAAGCTACTCTCACAGTTTCTCACTGGAGCTTCAGAGGACTTCTATCCCTTGGCCACTCAGGTGTTACGTGTTCAAAAGGGCACTCATGTGGAATCGTAGAATCACAGAATCATTTAGGTTGGAAGAAACCCTCAAGATCATAAAGTCCGACCATAAACTAACTCTGGCCCTAAGCCCTGTCCCTAANCAACCTCCTTTCAGGCAGTTGCAGACAGCGATCAGGTCTCCCCTCAGCCTCCTTTTCTCCAGGCTGAACAGCCCCAGTTCCCTCAGCTGCTCCTCATCACACTTGTGCTCCAGACCCCTCACCAGCTTCGTTGCCCTTCTCTGAACTCTCTCCAGCACCTCAATGTCTTTCCTGTAGTGAGGGGCCCAAAACTGAACACAGGATTCAAGGTGGGGCCTCAGCAGCTCTGAGTACAGGAGAAGAACTGGATGTTAAATTTCTGACCTTAATTATTTACTTACTTTTCCAGTTACTTTGCGTAGATCTGATGTCAGGCTAGCTGGTCTCCAGTTATTGTAGGTCACTGTGTTTGCCCTTCCTGAATACTCGCACAATATCGTCATCCTTTCAGTCTTCTGGAATTTCCCCAGTATTTGAACACTCGCTAGGAAGTAATATCAGGGAACCAGGAATGTCTTCAGCCAACTCTTTTCAGAACTGCTATGGTGAAAATTGACTTAAAGCCAGTCAGGCCTTCTGTGTTTCGTTAATCCTCTACCTGAGTTAGTAATACATAGGAGGTTACTTCATCATTCTTACATGGTATGAGGACATCCTTTTGCTGCTTCTGAAATATGGAGAAAAAAAAGATATTGAATAGGTCCGTCTTCATAATAAAAGGAAAATTTTTAGTTTTGTCTGTAGTAACGGAACTGCAACATTACTAATATGCTAATATTCTTTTTGTCCTAGCTTCACATGTGTCATTACAAAACCTCGTGTTTGACTGCTCACCATTTTGTTAGATTTTAACTCCTAGGCTGAAATTTTCCATGGTAAACATCTGCCTCTGGCTGAATTCCTTTCTTTGATTATTCTTCTTTCTTTCAGAAAATGAGTCAGAATTTGTTAGCATTTTCTGAGAAAAAGGCTATGGGAAAATACCTTGCTCTATTCTAAAGTATATTTAAAGAATTCTGATAAGTGTCTTCAAGACAATTTAGTTTTGGCAGAAGACGAGCCTTTTCTTGGATATGCCTTTTGTCATAATGATGAAAATCTACAAGAACTTAGACAACAACTATTGTTCCATTTACCCTCTGAGCATTTGCTAAAATTTCTGAAAGATGCTGAACGTGCCATTGTTGAGGAATACACTTCAACTTCGCAGCCTAAATTTCATTTCCATTTGCTAATCTTCATTCCAAAGCATGAATATGATAAAATAATCATTAAAATAGCTGTGCTAATATTTTGTGGATATTTTTTCATTTAGGGCAAAATTTATTTTTGATAGTTTTGGTTTTAGAATGGCCATACTGTTTCATGTCACTGAAATAAAATTGGCGTTTGGTTTGGAAAATGTCAGTCAGAATGGTTGAAATTTTAGTAATTTAACTAGATAACCTTCTAATTGCTTCTAGGCTGGAAATGTGAAGTGTCAGTATAGCAAATTCATGCCAAACTTTCCACTTTCATCTTTTTAGGCTCATACTAAGGGTGTCTCACTAATCCGAGATTCTTCTTGGATTTTGCTTCCCCTTCTGTTTTGCCCAGTAATATCTGTAAACCGCACTGTTTCCAGGACTGTTTTTGAAACTGGCAACACAAATAGCAGAAAGAACTTCTCAAATTACAAACTCAAAGGAGTTATCAGAGGAACTTGAAGATTAATGTGGAGGATTGAAGGAACTTAGTTGCTGGGAGGGCTGTCACGTCATTTTGGATATCACATAGACATGCAGACCAGAAGCTCATTGCTAAAAGGCAAAGGGGAGCAATTTCAAATGAGATCGGTTTGAAGTCCTCCTTCCATTTCAGATTTAAGGGAAAATGTTTCCAGGAGTGCAAGCTGTCCCCCTCATTAGGCATCCAATGTCGCAAAATGTTATGCCTTTGTTTTGCCGTTGTTTACTTTTGCGTTGCATCAACATCTGTGTTATCCACAACCCCCTTGGTTTGGCCTTTTTTTTTTTTTTTAATTTTTATTTTTAAATTCCTTTCTGTTTGCTCCCCTGACCCCTTTCTGTGAGTAACCATTGTGGTTTGGCTGTCCCTTGGTCTCTGGGATGAATGACCAGCCCAGGAAAGAGCGCCTCCTTTCAGCAGGCCGAGTCTGCCTTCCATACCGCGCGCGGGGCTCTCGCTTTTGGCTGGCTCACTCCGAAGGGTAGAAGAAATCTTCGTGCTTTCTCCATTTTGACAATTTTGGGTCAAAATTGCATTTGGTAGCCAGTGCTGGCCGGATCTTTGCTGTGGTTCATTTCCAACAGAGATGAATGTCAGGCTTTTCCCCAGAAATCTACGTTTTTCTTCACAAGATGTAAAAGGGAAGGTGAGAGGTGTGCAGTCAGCCCCCATAGCAGCAAGGCTTCGATCAGTCAAGCTGATGGTTTGAGAACACCGTGTGCAAGGGCTTTTAGACCATTTGCAGGCTTTTTTTTGTTTCTGTGTGCAGCGCTGCAACTTCCCCATGAAGTTCCCTGTTTGGACAAAGAGGAGACCTGGACAGCTGAGAGACAGAGAAAAAAAATAAACCAAACCAAACCAAAAACCCACAAACCCCCCCCCAACATCCCCCCACCAAAACAACACAAAGCAACAACAAACAAACAAAACACCCCCCCTCTACTCCCCCCACCCCCTTTTTCCTGTCAACATCTGCTGGTTATATGGGGACTGCGTGACGCAGAAGAAAAAATAGTGCTCTTCTGAGTTACATTCAGACAACTTTCCTGTCTATAGGAGAGGACACTTAATATTTGAAGGAAACTCATGTAGATTCCTTCTGCAGCTTCTGAGATTTTACTTTTTTACATTTTATTTTCTATCGTTTTCCTTTTCCTTGCAGTTAGCAAACCAGTTCTTTACCTAAAATGCAGAAGCACGTTATTCTCTAGCATTTGTAGTCTGATACAAGATATTTGGTATTTGTTGGCCTGAGATTAAGATTTGGGATTGGAATACAGTTGAATTTGAGTGATAATAAACTGATAATAAACCCAAACCATTGATGTTTCTTTCCAAACTGCTCCTTCCTCTCAGGAGTAAGTGACCCTCAAGGGGCAACAGTTCCATCCCCCCACCAAAACAACACACACACACATGAAGGGAGGAGGGTGAAGCCCCAGAGGTGGGGACAGGGTTTCACAGGTCACATCACATTTTCAGGGGGGCTGAAAGACTTACAGAAGAGAACATAAACAGTCATTCCCCCTCTTCTAGTTTCAGTGACTAGTTCAGGTGGTGGGAGGAAAGGATTTCAGCAGCTTGAGTGCCATGAGACTTGCACAAAAATTCATCTCTGTAGATGAAGAAAACAAGGGTAGTCCTTAACAGGGTTTCCTTTTCCCATGCAGTATTCCTCTAAAAACATGAAAGCCCAAGCTTTGCTGGTTGTTGCTTATTTTCTTAGTTCTTGATAGTTTGTTTTGTTATTTAAGAGTTAGTACTATAAATTAGAGACACGGCAAGCAGCCAAGTTTATATTTGTCTTTTTTCTTTTTTTTTTTTTTTGCTAGCCAACTGTCTGAACTTGTTACAACATTGGGAAGGGAAAAAAAATCAAATGTAAACTTGTCTTTTTCAAACAAGAGTTCTCTGTATTGTTTTTGTTTTCTTCTGAGAAACAATAACGGCATGCACAATCACTTTAAGTAGCTTACATATGTTCTTATAAAGAATGTATGTTTAAAGCACAGCCAAATTCAGCAGCCTTTTTAAAGTTAATATAGATACGGCAAGAACCCATCAGGCCTGCGAGACTCTGTGTTTTTGAGAAGAATCTTTTTGAATGGCTTCAGAAGTTACCAGCCCAGTACGAATAACAAACAACATGTACAGATCAGTATAGCAACCAGATGTTTTCGCACAGGCTGTGAAAACGTTGGTATCTCCACCTTGTTTTCAACATTGACTTTGGATTGCAAGGGTCTGCTTGGTATCTACCTGCTTACCAAGTTTGTTATGCCTGCACCTGAAATATTTTACAGGAGGGAGGAGGAAGAACAGTAATGGGATGCCAGGCAAAAGAATGCTTGTTGTTTGATTTATGCCTGTAAGTTGACATTTTATACTTTTTACACTTGAGAAGGATGGTAAGACTTTGTGGCCTGAACCAGAAAATGTAGGCTTGGCTGTTCTTCCACTGCAGATAGTAAGTGCTGTCCCAGGAGAGTGTCTAGCAACTGCAGTTTTGGAACTCACATTAGACAATTAGAACTTAAATTATGTTGGTATGAAAATAATGCCTTTGATAAAAATAACTGAGGGAGACAAATTCGGAAGTGTGTTGCTAGTTTGCTTTATTAAGCAAGGCATAAAATGAGGTTTTCTTTGTTTACTTCATACTTCCATAATGTGTATCTGATCTATCCGTCACAATGAAATGCAGAAATTGACTTTCATTCTTAGTGCAGTAAGTACTATTCCCAACATTAATTGCCCAAGGTTCTTTGTACTTTCAGTGGGAAATGTTATTTTATAAAAGCTTTTAACAAGGATTAGTAGAAATTTGCCTTCAGTGTAACACCTGTATTTCATATTTCTAAACAATTTGCCAGTTAAGTAGAAGTATAATTTAACTTTTCAGCCATATTCTTTAGAAATGTCAGCTATGTCAGGCCAGTGCAAATTTCCTTCTAAACTGAAGTTCATATATCTGATTTGTTTGATAGCTCTTTGAGCAGAAGTAACAGTAATTTGTTTTTCTTAAAAACATCTGTCCTTCTCCCATATCATTCAGATATCAATAAGATCAAGAATTGTGCATTGTGACTGTTTAGATGGTAATAACAAAATCAGGTTGTCCTGACTGCCTTTCACAAAATGAATATTTGATAGCAGTTTTTCAAAGATTAACGTGACTTGTAGCAGTCTCATCTTTCTCCCAATACCTTGGGTTTTCTTATGAGTTTGTCTTTTTTTTTCAGAAAGGTCTACTAACGTGAGTATCATTTTTTAATTTATTTAAAGGGAAAGTGTTGAAGTACTTTCCTTTTTGCCTCTTGCCCTGCTTGTTTGGTTTCTTTCATCCATGTGACTTATGGAATAGGTCTTGTGGCTGAGGAGTTTCTCTGTTATTTTGTCGTTCTTGCTTTGCATGGTAGTCCACCTGTGTATTTACTGGTAGGCGTGTGTGTTCTTTATTAGTGGAGGCTTTTTACTATCACGATAATAATCACAGAATCATAGAATCATTTCGGTTGGAACACACCTTCAAGATCATCAAGTCCAACCATTAACCTAACTCAGGCACTAAACCATGTCCCCAGGAACCTCATCTACGTGTCTCTTAAACACCTCCAGGGATGGTGACTCCACCACTTCCCTGGGCAGCCTGTTCCAGTGCCTGACAATGCTTTCTGTGAAGAAGTTTTTCCTAATATCCAATCTAAAGCTCCCCTGGCACAACTTGAGGCCATTTCCTTTTGTCCTATCACTTGTTACTGGGGAGAAGAGCCCAACCCCCTCCATGCTACAACCTCCTTTCAGGCAGTTGCAGACAGCGATCAGGTCTCCCCTCAGCCTCCTTTTCTCCAGGCTGAACAGCCCCAGTTCCCTCAGCTGCTCCTCATCAGACTTGTGCTCCAGACCCCTCACCAGCTTTATTGCCCTTCTCTGAACTCTCTCCAGCACCTCAATGTCTTTCCTGTAGTGAGGGGCCCAAAACTGAACACAGGATTCGAGGTGGGGCCTCAGCAGAACCGAGTACAGTGGCACTTCTCTAGTCCTTCTTGCCACACTATTCCTGATACAAGCCAGGATGCTGTTGGCCTTTTTGGCCACCTGGGCACACTGCTGGCTCATATTCAGCTGGCTGTCCAACAACACCCCCAGACCCTTTTCCCCCAGGCACTTTCCAGCCACTGTTCCCCGAGCCTGTAGTGCTGCCTGGGGTTGTTGTGACCCAAGTGCAGGACCCCGCACTTGGCCTTGTTAAACCTCATACAATTGGCCTCAGCCCAACGATCCAGCGGGTCCAGATCCCTCTGTAGAGCCTTCCTACCCTCCAGCAGATCAGCACTCCCACCCAGCTTGGTGTCGTCTGCAAATTTACTAAGGGTGCACTCAATCCCCTCATCCAGATCATTGGTAAAGTTATTAAACAGAACTGGCTACTCTGCTCTTCTTCATGCTTGCATAGGAGTATTTTTTTTTCCCCAGAATGCTCAGTGGAGCAGAGCTCTACACTGCTTGGCATTTTGCTAAACTCCAGTTTTCTCCTGTGTTTGTGATATCTGTTCTGTGTGCTTGTAGTTCACTGTTTTCTGTATTGGTACTGAGGCCTTTATAAAAAGTTACTTCTGCCTTGTGTCATGTACGATTTTTACATTCAGATGGGCATATCATGTCCTTCAGCCATTTTGGTGAGACACATTCCCTCAACATCACAAGATTCTTAAATTCTTATGGAAGAATGGAAAATTGAAAAATTCAGGAGCACCCACTGTGCTATAGCCAGCCTGCCTTTGCTTTGCTTGTGTTTGACTGGTGGCGGTGCTGTTCCTGGTTTGACCTCTGCGGAGCTGGTCTGTGTGGAGGTGCACTGGCCATCCCAGCCAACGCATTCGGATCGTGCAGAACGTGGGACATTGCCCTCCGGCCCGGCTTCCTCTTCAGGACCTGGGAGGTGTCGCAGACCCCAGTTTGTTGTTCCGAAGCACTTCTCCTCACCCTGTAGGCCTGGTAGGGACCGTTCTGCTGCTGGAGTTCTATGGACTGAGTCTGCAGAGAGTTTGTTCCCTTTGGGAGTTTTCCATTCATGCCTACAGATGCTCTTTTGGGACACTTGGAACAGTAACAATTTAGCAAAATTCACTTGAGTGAGGTGAAACTGCATGTAGTCTTACTGATGTGACATCTGATGCATCTCCATGCATCAGGTCCCATGGATCCTCTCCCCACAGTGTGTTCAGCTCCCTGTCACTGTGTAGCAAAAGAAACATAAAATATGCAGTCCCCAAGAGATCATAGTTTCTATATTTTTCTCCTCATTTGTCTTCTTTATTGGTAGTTATGGAGTTGTTAAAACAAACTTTAGAGTTTTATTTCAGGCACTGAAGCCAGAATGTCTGAACACTTTTTTTTTTTTAAATTGTGCTCCTCAATATTTTCCCTTTTCTGCTCTGCAAACTGCTATTTGGTTGTTAAGAGTCAAAGCAGACTGGCTTTCTTCTTAGCCTCCCTCCTGGGCATGGCCAGTGCGTTATCCATAATCATGTACATTCCATGTTGATGTGGCTTAAACATATGCGTCTGCTGTGAAGCCACTTTGTTAGGTCTGAAAATAAATGGCATTGACTCTGCCGGAGACTGTAAAGTCATGCTGAAGTTTTCAAAAGGCTCAAGATCTCAGGGTCCATGATCTGCAAACAGATAGGGCACTTATTTTTTTCTTTTTTTTCTTTCTTTTTTTTCCTTAACTCTCCTGGAATTCGGAGTAAAGCAGAACATCTGCAGAGTACTGCGTCAAAACATGTGTTGATGTCATGGTACATGACATGGTATATGACTGAAGGGCAGCATCACCCTGTCTGCTGGAATAATAAAGAGAAATGAAAGGAACTAACATGGAATCTGATGCATTCAGTGTGAAATTTCTTTGTTCATCTCCCATGAGCTTGAAATATCTTTATGGATTTATTGAGCTACTTCATGTCCAGGTTGCAAATTGTAGTGAGACACCAACATCTCAGAGGTTACCTGGAATTAAATAATAAACTATGGACATAAGAGCAGGTCTGCTAGGTGGTCAAACTAAGAGTTCCTCTAGCTTAGGATCCTGTTTCTAGCAGTGACAAGAGCTACTGAAATGCCTAGGAAAAATTGTAACAGGGCTCACACTTGATGATGTTTCTCCAAAGTATTCTCCCAATGATCTCCCAAAGACCGGAGACTAGGAACACAGACACTAGTTCTGGTTCAGAAAGAACTAGTGATTCTAGATTCACTTAGAACTAGTGATTTTTTTTTCTCCTACCGAGAAGGTACTGGTTGTTTTTCTGAACCCATGCATACAATATAGACCTGTTTTGATCACACAGCTGTGAAGCATCAGGATTTTTTTGAAATTGTGTCCAAGGTCTTTGCCAGGTTTGTTCCATTACTGCTGTTGCCAAATAGACCTTTCCCTGTGATTTCGAAGGTTCTGCTAACAGTAGCAGTGAGAGGTTGATGTCCCATTTGCCTGAGTTTGGATCAGGATTTTGTCATCTGTCTCTGAGGACCATGAAGATGTGGCTCCTATATACGCTGGGGTGGTGGTGCTGAATGTGCATGTCCAGCCCCCTCATGGCAGGGATGCTGGATGGCTTCTCTCAGAGCTTCTTGTTTCTTGGTTGGGACTTGAGGGAGGTTCTTGTCAATCATGGAGAGGCTTCACCAGAGATACTTCCCTGCTTAAATGGCTTGTTCCTCCGGCCAGTCAGTCTTGTCTGCTGGTTTCACTCATTCTGGGCCACTTGTGAGGTCTGGAGGAATTAATTTGTTTGATCATGGTCCATCTAGCCATGATTTCTGTCTGTTGCCTTCCAGTGGGTTGGCACTTACCACAGCAGTGTTCTGCAGAGGACTGATGTGACCTTATGGGTGGAAATTAATCCAGCTCATCACTGGTACCTGGATTTGTCTTGTACACTCTGTGACCAACCTTTTGAATCGCCAGTAGCCAGCATGTTGCTGCATGTCTTTGTGAAGGTTTTGCTTCCTATATGGAAAATCCTGTTAGAAGTGAGGGAGCACTACAGTCCCTGGTGGCTGATTTTCTCTCCTTTTCAATGGTGCTCTTTAGAGGAGGCATGTTGGGCATCCCAAACACCTCTTCAAAATTCAGACTCAAACAGATTTATCAATGCCTTTCTATCTCGCTTCTTGCCACCTTGAGACTTGTGTATCAGGGACTGAATTTATACTTCATGTCCTTGGGATGAATAAGCTCTCTTGTTTATATTCGTGGGGTCAGATCTTTCAAACATCCTTGAGCCTGTGTCAGTGGATGTTTTCTCTGACTTTCCAGCTGACTCTGCGTGAAGGCCACAGGAAGGGGTGGGAAGGGGCAGCTGTCCCTGCCAGCCTGTGTTCAGGGCCCCTGAGCTGCCACAGCTCTCTGTCACTGGGACCCCAGAGCCCAGGGCTTTCCTGAGAAACGCACCCGTGTCTGACACTGATCAGGCAGCTGTCTGGGTTTCCATCTTCATCTCCTTCAAGCATTGCACTGTTGCAGGGGCATCTGGCACCTAAGAAGAGCTCTGTTAAACCATCCTCAAATTGCTGCTTGAATGGAAGGTTTCTGAACGCATCCAGGCAGCTGTGTGCTCACTCTATGAGTGTGCATGCGGACTTGTCTTTCAATGGGAAAAGAAAGGCTACCGTCAAGTAAGTAAACCGAAGTATTTTTTCAACGAGCATTCCATAGGTACCTGCAGTTCTTAATCCTTCTCTCTTTCTCAGAGTCCCTCCACTACATAGTGTTACACTTAGAGTTGGTGGTGGAAAGATAACACTAGATATGCTCTGACTCATGTTTTCATTACTGTAGTGTGGTGTTTATCCATTGTGGGCATTGAGGCTCAAAGATGATGAAGGAGAGTCTGGCCAAGAGTTGTAGAACATATGTATGCTTACGGTATCAAATGTGCCTGCGGACCATGGGCCTTGAACAGCCAGTATCTCTGTTCAGTGACTTCACCTTGCCTGTCCTTCCTGTGTGCTGAAGGAGCTTCTTGAGGCCAGTCCAGCCTGCGCAACACAGAGGAAAAGAAGTAACAGGACAGTGTCTGAAATGGGCTTAGTCCAGCCTGACTGGGCTGTCACTGAAAAGAACCCTCCTGCCCCACCTCCCCCTTTTCCATCACTTGTTCCTTCCTCCCCTAGTATCTGCTCATGTGCTTTGGTGGCTTTGCCATTATCTGGATTAGCTCATCGGATTTTGTTAAAAACTAACCCTGAAGAAATAAATTTATGATTGCTCTAGACAGCAGAATGGGAAATGAAGGAATATGCAGTGTAGGAATGGGCAGGATAGCAGCACAGTTATTGCTTGCGCCTTTAAAATACATATTATTGTAGTGTATTCTTCCTTGTTTAAGATTACTAGGGATTGCCATGAAACCTGCACATCTGCATGTTTGAATTTCTTGGGCCACAATTGTGCTTTGCAAGTGAAATTAAGTGAACGAGGACTTCAGCAGGCAAGTGAAAATTTCTGTGAATTGTCCATGGGTGAAAGAGAACATTGCAAAAACTTAAACTAAGTTTTTCACATGGATGAACAAACAAGTAAACTTCTCTGGAAGCTGTAGAAGTTGCAGTGATCCAGCCCATCTCCTCACCCACAAATTCTCCCTTCAACGTGCAGCCACATATGTTTGATTTATTTTTGATTGACATAACAATACAAGAGCCAAATGAATTAAAAATGAAGCTACGTTCTGAACTTTGGCGTTTCATCACATGCCAGGAATCCAAAGTGCTTTGCCGTGTTGTTCGAGAGAGCGTTCTATCATCAGCAGTAATAATAATTTCTGAGTAATTAAATTAAACTATCTCTGTGCATCTAAATAAACAAATAGATTGTGGTTCTGTAGAATGTGCATGTGTGCCAAGTGTGAGACTTGGCTCGTTGTTAAACTGTGCTGCTGTTAGTGGAGAAGCGTTCAGCTTCATTTAGTATCAGCTCCCAGTGCTTGCAGCAGCTTTAAGACTGGCTTGCAAGAGACTCTGTTACCTTGGTAGGGGTTTTTCCCCCAATGTCTTCTAGAAGCTTTCATAAATATATAGTTCTTGATTGACCTAGTGTTTCTAGCTGTTTTATAGGCAGAGGTATTTAAAATAAAAATGTTATTAGGTTGTCATTCATTGTCTTCAACCTATTCATCAGCTGAGTAACATACGCTGCTGACCAGCAAGAACTGTCATAAAAATCTGCACGTAAGAAATGCGTAGTTCAGAAGTGATGAAGAATTTCTCTCATGGGCTGTCTTAATACTTTTTTGAAAAGAAACTGCTGGTGTGTTTCACAATTGAATTTTATTTTTTTTCGTGACTTGTTTTTTAAAGAGGATGAAAATGCAAATTGTGCAGTATGCCTAGAGGGGAGAGGTAAATGCTCAGTTACTTTGAAGGCTGAGAATTCTTGTGGTTGGGAGTTTGTCTGTGCCTGCCAGATGGCTTGGGGCTGACAGAGGACCACAACTGCAGCTAGTCAGGCAAAACAGAATTCAGGTGTGAATATTCGCCTTGCCTTTAGACACAGAAAACCAGTCCGCGCTCACACTTAGCAGAATTTTGCACATGAGCAGACCTTAACACAGCACAGCGAGCATTTGGAGTGACACTGCGGGGTTACGGCTTCCCCTGAGAAGGTGACAGAGGCGAGGAGTCATAGCAGTGGCAGCCACCTCTCCTCATCAGTCTGTCTCAAAGGACTCGGCAGAAAGGTTCGGTTCTCCTATTCCTGCTTCTCAAATCTGGAGAAGGAGGTTGAGCTGTAATGGCTTGGACAGAAATGGCTTATGTACATGACATGGGGGACTTGCTGGTGGAACCTTTTATCCATGGGAAACAGAACGATTTGCAGAAGCACGTTGCGTGTGATGAAAATTTGGTTCACATAAAAGTGGTCTTGAGAACATTTCAGTTTTGCATTTCAAAATTATTTCAGTTTCAGTATGAAGTGTAATAAAGACTGGGAAATACGAAACAGGGACAAAATATTTTCTTCTTTTTTTTTTAATTTTTATTTTTGTAGAATTTAACTTTATTTAGTAAACATGAAATATTTTAGGGCCCAGTTTGGGTTTCTTGAGGGTTGGGTTAATTTTTTTTGAAGTTTCTCATAAATTGAAACTAAAATATTTTGATTTATTTTCCAAAGGAAAGGCATTCACAATTGTGAAATGGGTCTTAAAATAAACAAACAAATAACTAGTACAGCTCTGCCATTAAGTTCCAGTATCACAGTCACAATTCTTCCCTGCTTCTTCTTTGCTGTGGGAAGACAATAATTTGTATCAGCTGTTTTTCTTGGGATGCTGTGTTTTTCACCATGCAACTTGTGAACCAAAATGAGTGGAATTTGGGCTCTTGCTGCCCCTGTCCCCTGGCACCCTGTCTTTCCCCACTAACTGCTCGTGGCATTTGGCGGGTAGATAACAATTCTGTCCTCTGTGACCAGAGTGCAGATCTGAGCAGGGCTGGGTAAGAACAAGAAGAAATCTGACATAATCTCACAGCACAGACCCAGGTCTGTCTGAGTAGCTGCTGCCTTGTGCAGACTGCCAAGGGAGCTGGGAGTAAGTTCATTTCAGTGCGAAGTTGTTTCTCGTTCAGCGTAGACAAAAGTGCTTCGAATGGAACTGTGGGGATGCTGGTGTCTGTTCATGTTGCTTTAAAACAAGAGAGCCTTCTGTATCCTGATTGCCTGCTGATAAAATGGATGATCAGTTTTGCAATAATTATTTCTAGGCAGTGCATCTATCTTATTCCCTCTTTCTCCACATTCGTCTCTAGATATGAATCATCAACTTTTAGATGCTTTGTACCTAACAGATACTCTTTTAACTTGCTCCGTGACAGCTGTTGCTTTGAGAAAAATCAAGGAGGGCAAACACAGCTTCACTTTTAACACAGTGTGATTATTCTGTTTAAAATATATTTATTTTGTGCAGTATCTAATAAAAAAAGACTGAAGAAAGTGAAGTGGATGCTAGGTTAAAAAGTTCAAATGTGATGGGAAAGGGCTTCTTGTAAGGAGTTTGTGATTTCAGTGGTGTTTGGAAGAAGAGTAGGTAGGCTTTTGTCTCTACAGTTAATAGAATCTACAAAGAAAAGGTAAATGACCAGAAAAACTTAACATAAGCCTTTTGATGGGGCAGTGTATTCTACTCATATGTGGATTTTTCAGAGTCAGGCAGATCTGCAGAGAGCAGAGGGATGCACATCTTCAGAGTGCCAGAATTTCTTTTTCCCTATCCAGACTTTGCATCTTTATTTTTCATTTTCATTTACTTTCCAGATAAATCTGGTGTTTTAATTGTGAAGATCTTAGAAATGTTCGAAGAGTGTACAATACAAGTTGCCATCTGCCAGCAGCTCGAACAGTCTCCTGCTGCCCTCTCATCCGAGGATGCTGTCGTCAATGCAGAAGAACCGATCCTCAAAGTCCTCTTTGCGAGAGAGACAGCAGCTCACCTGAAGAGCAGGCCACAGGACGTCATCCACATCTACCCTCCATGGTGAGTAGGGAGCACCGCCCGCGTTTGCTGTCGCACTGCAGAGCAAAGCGGGGTTAGTGGAATGCTGGTGGCGTTGTTGTAGGAAAGACCTGGGGGGTATGGGGGCTCAGGGCTCTCTTGTGGTCATCTGTCTCTGGCAGCTGGAGAGACTTTGACAGATACCTTGAAGATAGCTCAGATAACAAATAAATGTGTATCGTGATGCCTCTAGTGTTGCTCAGGGCTTCAGGTTTGTTTTTGCTTCATATTTTCATGTTTAGAGTGATAGGAAGTCCTGAGCAATGTCTTATCAATGATAAGGCCAATAAAGTGCATACTTTCTGGTAGCAAAGTAGTTCAGGAATGCTCATCTATTGCTGTGAGCATGGGTATAATGTTTCAGTGGAAAAGTCTCTATTAACTGTATAGCATTTAGCAAAAACAACATGCAGCTAAAAAAATGGGGGAAAACAAGAACAAGAAATGAGAGATTCACACTATTCTTACGGAATCAGTAGACACCTTTTTGGTAGTTCCACATTGCTGCTGCTGTCACTGTCTTCACTTCGCCAAGTCCCTCTTCATTGCAGCCCTTTCTGGAATTTTTCAAAATCTTTGGTCTACATTTGCGATTTTTTCTTAATTGTATTACTTTCCTGATTTTCAGGGGTAGCATAAAGTGATGCAACTAATAGTAAAGGAGCTGATTGGTGGTGGCTGTAGGTTGGAAATTCTACTCTTCATAAAAATTCAAGAGAACTTTGAAGTAGGAATATTATTCCTCTTTTCACTCTTCTCCACTCAAATTATTAAAGAGGAAATATTTTTCTTCTTACGTATTTCATGATTCATTACCTGAGTTTTAGCCTCCAACTGCAGTAGAATCCTGCCTCTACTGTTTGACCATATCCTTTTGCAAAATACTTTTTCCTGTTTTGCAGAAGTCCATATTTGGTTTTTATCTTCATTGATAACTGCAAATCTTTTTTGGGTTCCCCAGTTTGTAATCTTTTACTTCTAAAATGTTGTTTAATTCTTTTTGGAGGTGATTCAAAAATTAAGCGAAGATACTTAATCTGTGGTTTATTATGGCTACAGATACAACTATTGATAGTTTAGATGTAAATAGATCAGTAGCTAAGGGAAATACAGTTGAATATTAAGTCCTAGTCTGGTATGTCACTTTTTTTTTTAGTTCTTCCCACCCCTAAGGTACTAGAGTTTGTCCTTGTTTACCTTTTCCTTCAACAAGCTGCTTTTCATGCTTTACATTTGCTTTTGTTTCCCCGTTTTCTTCTTGTTTCTCTGTCCTACAAACTTCCATCTCAGTTCCATCTTCAGGTTTCCTCTGTTGTTTTCAAACCATGAGGCATTGCATTAATGCTGCTGTATCTTTCTGTGTAGACCTTAACCTATAAAAAGATCTTTTGTACCAGCAAAATTGTTTCAGTTAGGATGTGATTCAGCTTTCTTTTTTTTTTCTTTTGCTGAATGGCTTACTGTCGGTATCCTCAGCATGTGCAAATCCCAGCCTGGTCCAGCTTATTCCGTGTCTGCTCTGGGAAGATGTAACTCTGCACTGATACGATCCTTTCCAGACTACAAGCATCTGCGACTGTGCTAGTGCAGTCTTCTCGTTTGTTTAAATTCTTAGATGTTCTGGACATAAAACTCATTCCTGTATATGTGTAAACTGAGATTTCTCGAGACAACTTCATAGCTGTCAGTCTTCCCAGAAATATCACTTTTTATTTGCTTTTGGTTTTTATTTTAGTAGGATGTGCTTTTCATAGAAGCAAAAGGTTATTTCATAAACCCAGAATGTTTGGGCAGGGGCTGTGTCTGCGTTGTTGGAGTTGCTTTCCTGAACCGTGTGCCTCTTACCACACTTTATAGAGACATCAGTCAACAGCAGAAAACTGCGTTGTATCTCATCTCTAGTCCTATGTTCTATCATTTTGGAATTATCTTAATGTCAGTTGTCTCTTTGTTTACTCAACCAGAAGCCAAAGAAGTTGGGCTGGATACTGTTAAACTAAGCCTACTGGGGGCGGGGAAGGGGGAGGATGATGAATGTTTTTGGTTTAGATTATTATTTGGCACTTTTAGTTTACATTAATTAGAAATTGGACTTGTACACTTAATGGAAGTTTCCTCTATCATGTTTCCAAGCTTCTATTAAACTCTGACTTGAGAGCTCTGAATGCTGAAATGTAGTTTCTGTTACTCTGCATTGAATTTGTACTTCTGTTGGTAAAAACAAATACTGTTTGTGTTAAAATGCTTTACTATCGATTCAAATGTGCGACTAGTTTAAAAAATGAATTAACTAAATCTACTCCTGACATGGTGATATACACATATTTACATATCTTACTGATATCACCAGTCAGAAGCAAAAGGGAACAAAAAAAGAAGTAGATCACACAGAATCACAGAATGTCAGGGATTGGAAGGGACCTCGAAAGCTCATCCAGTCCAATCCCCCCACCAGAGCAGGAACACCCAGATGAGGTTTCACAGGAAGGTGTCCAGGCGGGGTTTGAATGTCTGCAGAGAAGGAGACTCCACAACCTCCCTGGGCAGCCTGTTCCAGTGCTCTGGCACCCTCAGAGTAAAGAAGTTTCTTCTCGTATTTAAATGGAACCTTCTGTGTTCCAGTTTGCAGCCATTGCCCCTCATCCTATCATTGGTTGTAATCGAGAAGAGCCTGGCTCCATCCTTGTGACACTCACCCTTTACATATTTATAAACCCCTCACCCCTCAATCTCCTCCAAACTAAAGAGACCCAGCTCCCTCAGCCTTTCCTCATAAGGGAGATGCTCCACTCCCTTCATCATCTTTGTTGCCCTGTGCTGGACTCTCTCCAGCAGTTCCCTGTCCTTCTTGAACTGAGGGGCCCAGAACTGGACGGAGACAATCCTTGAATGACCTGCATGTAGCTGGGGCGCAGCACACTGTGCATTGCCATCCTGTATTTTGAGATACTCGTATGGCAAGGCGGAATAGGATGAGATGGGGCGATTTATAAATGGACTGCTGCTGCTGCTCTAAAGTGACATCCTGAGAGTAGAATTTCCTGGTATCTTTAAAATAACACCCCAGAATTATGTTCTGACTTTGCGTTTTGCTTTCTGCCCGGGCAGCTGAGTGAGGAGGTAAGACGCAGACACAAGGCTGCTGGCTTCTGCATGTGACTATTCATGAGCAAAATGTGAATGCCTCATTTTGGAGCTTTTGTTAAACGAGACTTTGCTTTTGTAACTGTATTGTATGTGTTACGAACTCGGTGTGCAGCTTGGTGTATGAAAAACCTCTGGCAGTAGAGTTGTATAAATACTTTGGGAAGCAGGGTTTAGAGATTTGTTGACATATTTGTTGGTATTTGTTTGCATACGGAGTCCCATTATACTTCAGAACTAGAATAAATGCAATTTAATTGATCAAAAATTGTCAGGAGGCTGATTATAAGAATCTAATCAACCTGTACATTGCTCATGAGAGCGGTCCCGCTGACTTTCAGAGGAGCTTTGTGTCTGAGTAAGAATTTGCAGGACTGTACCCTGATCTTCTTAAACTCTATGTGGATTTCTTCGGGTCTGTTGTCTCAAGGTACATATTTACAGTTTGAATGAAAGGATTTCATGTGAGAATTGTGATTTGCTATAGGGAAAGCAACCCTGATAAACTGATGAACATATTCAAACCAGCGTGTCTGGTGGCGGAAAGGTGCTCAGGCACTTGGCCTGTGAGCTGGCTGATGGAAGCCAGCTCTGATCTTGAGGCTATATAGAAGTATTATTGCAGTATTATCGGATCCAAATAAAGCCTCTTAACTTGGACACATCACATGAAAACGGTTGCGTGTTTTGGGCCAGAGCTGGTTTGTGTCTGGCCAGCTGGGAACACAACAGGCAGAAGAACTCAGCCCTGCTTGCCCCTGCCTGCGCAGGCTTGCCTGTGGTTGGCTTTGCAGTACCTGAGCAATTTCTTGGATTAAGATTTTAAACGAACACCTCATAATTTTTTATAAACTGGATCTGAATCATTAAGTGTTTTTAACAGCTGGAAAAGGAAAGGCTTATTACTGAGTATAATTAAATTGATTACTAAGGCTTTATTCACTTCACAGAAATACATATCCAGCAAAAAGTGAAAACTGCTTGATACTGCAAAGACGTGAGAGAATGGGAACGAAGGCTTTACAGTTCTACTGGTGGTGATTTTATGGCTTCAACTTACCTGTTTGGGTTTTTTTGTTTGTTTAACTGTAAAAATGATAGAAATTGTTTACTATACCTAAAAGAAAGTGGTAAGAGTTGATATTTTTAGAGAGTTGAGGATTCATTTTTCTGTTGACATCAGGGCTTGAGGAAAGGCAGTTTCCTTCAGATATTCAAGATAAATTAACCTGAAGAAAATGGTGCAGATAAGAATTCTTTTCCTTGCCACTAAATTTAACAACTTCGAAATGTTTTTCATGTATTTCTGAGGTTAAACGACTAGAAGCGTGTCGATGTTAATACAGTTGTTGGCAACAGCAATGTGAACCACAGATGACGTTTGATTTGGACACGCTCAGAGATCGATCCGTACCTACTGACTGTGAAGGTCTGGTATGAAACTTCAAGTTCAGGAGGTTCACACGCTGCTGATAACTGGAGCGCTGGGGTGGTAGGAAGGGGTCAGAACCACTTTGTGTTCTGTCCTTACATTGCCTGTAAACACTGGCCATTACACACTGCAGAAGACAGGATCCTTTGCTGGGTAGTTGCTACTCCCTGTGCAACTTCTCTGTGCTTAAAAAGAGAGAGAGAGTTTATTTTAGGAACTCAGTATGGTAAGTCTATAAAACACTTAACTCTGTGACATGAACAAGCAACTTCAAAGTTGTTCTTTAGTTTCTCTTAACCTATGAAACCACAGGGAATCATAATTACTCAGCTTTGAAAGTGTTCCAGTGCCTGGTGAAAGTGTTTAATGTGGACTTTTCACTTCAGCTTGCATTACACTAGGTTCAGTCTCTCCTCAATGAAAGAGGTTTAGAAGAGTTTGAGTTATTTACTATCAAGAAGAGCTGATACAAAACATTGCTGCAGATCAGCTGATAGAAGTTGCTGTAGAAATACACAAGCGAGCTCTGAACAAGTTAATGTACGGGACACAATCTAGCTTTGTGGACTTAGGTATTCTTCTACTTTAGAACTAGCCTGGATATGTCATAGGCTGTTCTGTTGGCTCAACAACAGGACTTACAATAAATGGATATATTACTGTGATTTTTGCGTTGTCCTGCTTAATACGCTGTCTTACATTGCATAGTCTTAAATCATCTTGGTGAGCAATGAGAGTACCAACATGGGGAACTAACATGAAATAGGCGTTGTGAACTAGTGCTACTGGTGTTAAAGAGGGTTTTCCTTCCATTTGATAGAGACTTCTTACCGCTGTTGCTCTCACCAGTGAAGGGAAGCATTTAAGAACATTGTTACAGAATACCTCCCTATCACAAGATCATGTGAAAGTAGGATCTTGGGCTTCATTATTAATGAAATGCAAAAACAGCCTACTGCTGTTCAATAAGAAGGAGGTATCTATATCCTTTAAATTTTTCTAATTCCTTAAAGGTAAAATACAAATACAAATTAAAGACATGTAGGGAACATCTTTCACATACATTCAGTTTCTCTACTGACTGCACAGAGAGGCAGCTTCTTTGAACGCTTGATTGATCAGTTGGACAAAACTGATCTGGGTGCACTGTCTTCCTTTGATGAAATCTAAGCATGATAAATTTATATATATACATATAAATACTCAAACAGACGGAAAAGAGGGGGAAAAAGATCACCAGTCGGATCTCTCCCATCGGAAAGATGTTCGCTCTGTCTTTACATTCTTTCTTTGAAGATGTTACAGTAGCAGAGTGGGAGAACCCTGATAAGGGGGACAAGGCTCACTCAGAAGATAAAATTCTACAAAACTTCAGAGCTGTAAAGCCAGTGTGGGCACTATTTCTAAAGTACATATGGGAATAGCCTTGGAGCCAAAGATCAGATCATATCATCTGCTTGGAATTGCTTCTCAGAGGTGATGCAGTTGTGAAAATTGAAGCTCCTTTCAGAAGAAGCTGGAGCAGCTGCAGGTTTTTTGCAAGTGTTGATTTTTTCTTGCTAGGATATACCTTTTCTAGTGCAATCACTTCAGAAGAGATGAGTTGTCTTTTGAGACTAGGAATACATATAATTTTTGTGAACTGAAAGTTGTCTTTAATAAGCTTTCAATATAATTTCTTCAGTACTTCTATTGCTTTATCCGTTTTGGTAGAGCAGTCCTTAGGATTTTACTAACTTTTCTGTTTTTAAAAATAAATTTGATTTTTTGTCCATCCCCTCATGTAAAGGGAGAAAGTTGTATCTGTAGAACTGCTCAGGTATATCCTATTTTATGTCTCTAGAACTAAAGACAGTAAGCCATTAGTATTACTTCTGTTGGTTCTCCTTGCATGTAGAAAATCAAAATAATGCCATTTCTTAATAATCAAATCAATGAATAACTATGTTCCTTCATAGGTGGATGACATAATTGGAAAAATATAGAATTATAAAACCTTGATTCCAAGAGGAGAACGAGTCATTTATGCCATTTCTGTAATCTGTCACAACCTCCTGAAGCAACAGATACCTGGTATTTCAGATATGGGCTATGTCTAATAAACACAGTAACAAGATCACGCTTTTACAGTGAGATAGACTTGTTTATTTTTATAACTATGGCATAAATAGATATACTGTATGAATATCATACGTAAACTATTAGTACAGTGAAACACAGAGATGAAAGAGCTGCTCTCTATGAAAGGGGTTTTCCACAGAGGAAAGAGTGGAAACGCGTTTTGGGAAGATGGGAGCCTCCAGATAGTTAATCCAGAGCTCTGTAGAAGATTAAAACTGGGTTTTTAAACATGCCTGTCTGTCTCTTGGCTAATAGCTGATGGTATCTTGACACACTGAAAAGGGGACTTTCCACTGTATTGTACCAATGAAGTGCTGGGTGTTGTTGATCTGTTTGTTCGCTTTCAGCCAAACCAGAGGGGTCAGAAGCCAGCGGTTTGTTTGCAAAGCAGCACCTTGGTTTTTAGATCAAGGTTAAGATGCGTTGTTATCGGCACAAAAGCCTTGAGTAGGGACAGAAGACGTCTGTCTGTCCAGACGGCCATTGGTGCTTACATGTAGAGGAATTGGCATACGTTTGAGTCCATGTGTTTTAGGAACAGAAGAGGAAAATTATGTTTTTAAACATCCATTACTTGCAGTCAGTGGTGCTGTTTATGTTTGAATTCTTAAGTTACTGGAAAAAATATTCAGTGAGAATGAAAATGCTCCATCTTAATAATCACAAAATATTCTCATCCTGAAAATCTAATAGTGTGTACTTTTTTTTTCTTTTAATGAAAGGTCTGTACTTGAAACTTCCCAGCTTTTATAAGTGAGGAAATTCCAAACATTTTGTAGTGACAGATACTGTTAGTGGGTAGTTGTCCACTGACGTCAAAACCAGAGGATGGCGAACAGCTTTGTTCAAATCAACGAAAAATGTACCGTCTTGGATAAACTCTGTGTTAGCAACGGAGCTATCAATGATATACGAGCAGCTTCACATGAGTTCCCATGTGCATTCAATCCAATGCTGAATTCCAGATCTTGTTTAATGAGCAACTGATGGAGCCAAGACCTGGCACTGCACAAAATCCTGCAGTCTGTTTTATCCAGTCATGAAGGAAAAACAAGCTAAATAAGTTCAGATGAACAACTTCAGAATTACTGCAGGGTTATTAAAAAGCTGTGATTTGTATTCCTCTGCTAATGTTTATGACTAACACATTTGGGACGTGTAAAACAATACTTAATTTGTAAAAGGACTGCGTGCCAAAATTCCTGCAGTAGTTTAACCACTAAAGAGCAAGTTTTGACTGTGTGAATGCGTTTGTTTAAATGTTTGAGATTATCAGTAATCAGCTAATCTTTTAAAAAAATTTACATTTTGAAAAATGATGATTTCTTATTGTTGGGTTGCTGCTCAGCACTTTCACTTTGTGACATACAATGTATTTCCATAGCTCGTCATGGAGAAACAATTTTCAAGTTGAGTGCCATTCTCTTTAGCAGGTGTGATTTGCTACTGTAATGGTAGGTGTGTAGCTACAGTAAGATTTTTACGTGCAGTTCCGTGTGCAGGCTTTGAATATGCTCGGTATTTTATACCGTAGTGGGTTTTCACGCTAAGCGTCCTTGTGTCTTTATGCAGTTTTGTATGGGCAAATAGATGGATGAAGTCTGAATTTACCAAGTTGTCATGTCTGGCGATTACCTTTAACATGAAGGTTTGCTTTCTCAGACTCTTCCTCCGAATGTCATATTTAAGTGTGGGTAAGGAAAAGTTAATTACCATACTCCTAGCAGAAATAATAATTAAAACCCCAAGTATTTCAAAAGAGGAATGCTGCTTTCAAATATTTGAAAAATCTGGAATGTTGCTACCCAAGATGCAGTATTTAAAACATCTCTGGTATCCTGGGGGGGAAGGGGGAGAACAAATTTTGCTGTTACTTCTACCAGGCAGATTGCTTTCAGTAAAAGCTCATGGAAAAAATGCCCGTGGTTTTATGTATTTTTGGCTGCAAAAATGTACTTTGGTATATAAAGTAGTTCAGCTGTGAAACATTCAGTGCAGCCTTTTGTGTGTTTGATGAAGCTTCTCTTCCTACCAGTCTTCTGAGTCAACGTTAACCATGCAGATTGCCATGTATTACTTATACCCGAGTGTCAGGCTCCTCTGACAGCTTCCTGAGATGTCTTGAAAAAGTATTTCTCTTGTTACTGTCCCAGTACAGCCTTCTAGCAGACCAGGCTTCTCCCAGCAGAAGTCCCAGAACGGTATCCATGACGTTAGAAGTGGTGTGCAACCATTAATCTTACTTTTGAGGGATTCACTGTGTGTTTTGAAAGCCAAATCACTGATGTGGCTCCAAAAAAAAAATACTCAGCAGTATGCGGGAAGGTTTTTTTTTGTGTGTGTGGGGGGGGGTTTTGGTTTTGTTTTGGTGGGTTTTTTTTCCTCTATTTAACCTCTTTGGACTCCTGAAATGATATTTATTGTGTCTTCCTCCTTGATAAAAGAGTTAGAAAGCCAAGTGAACATTTCTGTGGGTGTTTCTGGTTTAGATGGTTCTTCATCTCCCCCTTTCTTAAATCTTGGATTTTATTTTTTTTTTAAGAAGTGGTGTGTGTTTGTTGTAGAGCAAGCAGATCATGATGATGGGCTTTTCATAGCGTTCCTGGGAATCATTGCCCATTGTCAGTCTCCATGGTCCTTGGCTGGCGTAGAAGAGAGGACTGCACGTCCACCTTGAAGCTGCTGCTGCTGTTCCCAGCACATCTGTTAAGTGCAAACCCAAGTCTGTCAGCATCCTCAGCTAATACCTTGTAACTTGAACCGAGGCTGTGAAGAAATACCCCCTTTAGACATCTCTGAAGTATTGTTGGAACAGACATTGTAGATCGTAACTACTCCGAAAAAACCTGGCAGAATATCTACTAGAATGCTGCGTGCTACAACACACTGAAAGCACTGAACTTGAGAACACTTCAGATTTGGTATAAAACCATAAATTGCCTTGATCGTATTTGTGTTTTCATTTGTCTTTCCAGCATGGCACAGCATGTCTGCCTTTTGTGTTTCCCGGAAACAAATCACTCCCCCGAGTCGAGGTTCATTTTTAAGAAACGTGGGGAACGCAACTGTGTGAGACTTGCACATTGCGTTTGTGCCTTAGCCAGTACTGCTGGTCTTCTGGTCCCCTGAGCTTGTCATAAGTATTAATTTAATAGGGCTGGTACTATTTTATGCATTGCAATACAGATTGAGGAAGAAGTAAATTTTATTGATATAGGCTGTTGCTGGAATGTACAGGGTTTGTAGGCTTAAAGGAGCCCAGATGTACAGTACATGTATATCATAGTTATCATAGTTGTTCTTCAAATTTTTTGAACACTGCTTATATAGAATAGGATAGTTCTTTATTATCTTCCCAAATATTTCATACCTCCCATCTCTCACACAAAAATAAATAAGCTGCCCATTATTTTCTTCGTCTTTTTGCAGCCTCCTTTGCCTGGCACTCTTGGCTTGCAGTTTGAGAAGCTGTGCATGAGATGATTGTTTAATTTTGCTGGGTGGTATTTGACTCTGGGAGTCTACTTTCCAATCCTGCTGTATAGCAGGGAGCTATTTGCTAGCTATACTCAAAACGAAACCCATTTTAAAAACAAACATCAACATACCACATTATCAACTTCTAGAACAGGCCACCTAAGCCTTGAGAATTGCTTTTGGTTCCTGGTCTCTTCAGATACGGCTGCAATTTCCTGATTTTTGAGGACTGCCGCTCAGGAGGGAATGGAATCCCATTAGCTTTACTGGTTACCCTGAAATTGCCCTTAACAGCTCAGCTTAGAGGAGAAAACAAAGGGGGGAAAATTATTTCCACAGCCTAAATATAAATTACACCACTTGAGGGAAAAAGAAAAACAAACAAACACCACCACCAGAACACAACTTTTGTATAGATTTATTTTGTAGATTAGAACACATATAGAAGTATTATCTTCCTGTGTCTTCCAGCTGTTAATTGGTCAAGATCCTTACCTGTGATCATGCATCTTGTTCTCAGGCAAACCCTACACATTGAAGATTGCCTTCATGAAGAGGTCTGAGCTTGGAAACATGTGTAATCTTATATGTAAAGCCCCTCCATTTAGATTAATTCTCAACACCCATTTTCTCAGTACAGGTATTACATGGTTGCAGTGTTGATTTTTTTGAAGCTTTTGTTGAAAATTGATTTCCTATCCTATCAGCTGTGCTGATGTACTTTGGCTATGTCTAGATAGAGCCATTTTCCATCCAGAATGTGGGATAAATTTATTAGTTCATTAATTAATTATTAGTTGCAGTTTGTTTAGTTAACTGCTATTATAATGCTTTATTAACTTTTATTAATGCTTTATTAACTACACATGTATTGTGGACAATTCAGAGGAAAATACTCCCTGCAAGCAAGCAAGGCAAAATCCAGCCTTACTGTATAACTTCATCAGATGTTAAAACTTAAATAAAATTAATATATTGACATGTGTGAATCCTACCTGATGAAAATGTAGAAGCCGGAGTAGCACGCATGGTTTGTTATTGCTCTTGACCGAAACTGGGCAAGATCATAATCAAATACATTAGGGCTGGAGTCTGGAATGAGACATCCTCAAGTCTGGGCATCAAGAGAGATGTACTCTCCTCCCCTTACCTTCTGCTTTGGCTTTCCTCATCTTCCTAAGCTATTTTGGAAGTGACATGAGCAGTCATACTGCCGATGCATTGTTTATTTTACTATATGGTGAAGAATGCTTTCCCTTTGTTGTATTTCCATTCGTCTGCTGCACTTGTCCCTCGCTTGTTACCAGACCAGTTGCGCTTGGGCCTGCACTATACACTGAATCAGTTAAATAATTTGCTTTGAAAATACAATCTGTTAAGTCAGGGTTGTTGAGCGGTATGGTTTGCAGCATGGTCTTGTGGTGGCACCAGAGACCCAGCTGAACCCACCTGGAGCTGGGCACGGGCCGGGGCTGAACCGTGCAGGGTGGGAGCGTTTCCGGTAGTGCTGTGAATCACAGAATCATTTCAGTTGGAAGAGACCCTCAAGATCATGGAGTCCAACCATAACCTAACCTAGCTCTAGCACTAAACCATGTCCCTAAGAACCTCATCTAAACACCTTTTAAACACCCCCAGAGATTGTGACTCCACCACTTGCCTGGGCAGCCTGTTCCAATGCCTGACGACCCTTTCTATAAAGAAATTTTTCCTAATATCCAGTCTAAAGCTCCGCTGGCACAACTTGAGGCCATTTCCTCTTGTCCTATAAATGGCTACTCAGGAGAAGAGACCGACCCCCTCCATGCTACACCCTCCTTTCAGGCAGTTGCAGACAGCGATCAGGTCTCCCCTCAGCCTCCTTCTCTCCAGGCTGAACAGCCCCAGTTCCCTCAGCTGCTCCTCATCACACTTGTGCTCCAGACCCCTCACCAGCTTCGTTTCTTTTTGAGAAAGCCCTGCCAACAGGAATCACCTCACACAGCGCAGCTGCGGGAAAACAGCATTTCCACAGCGATTCCCCGGGGCTGTGGGGCTGCGGGAGTCCCGGGGCGGCCGGTTCCCCGGGCCGGGCGCAGCCCTGCCCTTCCCGCCGGCTGCGGAAGGTGGCAATGTTGTCAGCAGAAGCCCAGGTAAAACTGGTCCTGGGCGACTGATCTTCTCCGAGATAGCCTCGGCGTTTATTTGTCCAGAACTTGTTCTGGCGTCAAAGTTTCATGTCCGTGAAGAAGGAGTCTGCAGAAGGGGGATTTGTTTAGGTTTGTGCGCCAGTGACTTTTGCACAGCTTTTAATAACTCGGTACATTAGCTGTTCTGATTGTAGGGATGTGCATGAGACAGTCACCACACTGTTTACACGTTTTCCCCTCCGTAACGCTGTAGAAGGCCGTGTGCCATTTAGTTTAATGCTTTTAAAGACTTTTCTGCGCTGTCATTGACCTTGTGTGGACCAACCACTCTCCACCCGCAAAGCGAAACTCCCGTTCTTAACTGAAGTTTCAATTCTGCAAAACACTTGTAAATGTTTCTGAAACCCACTGTAATTTTCTGTCCCACTCCCCCAAGATGTTTACAAACTTTGCTTTGAAGTGAGTTTGCCAGGAGAAAAACTGAGACCTTCCCTGCATGCCATGAGTTTTAAGAGCTACCTCCTGGCTGTGACAGGCTTTTAACCTGCTGAAAGCCTAATAGACCTGTTCCTGGGTTTGGTGGAGATGATTTTCTCTTTTTCTTTTTCCTCTCCTCTCCTCTCCTCTCCTCTCCTCTCCTCTCCTCTCCTCTCCTCTCCTTTCAACTAAGTCCTTGAATCTTTTTAACTACTCAAATGATCCTCTCTAAGACTTTTGTGTCTTGTGATTTTTAACATTTTACTCTATCTAATGCTAATTCTCCACCCTTGAGGGAAAGCACACAAGTTCTTGATTTATGTTATTCCATTCCTTTCCTTTTGACTCTCATCTCTGGATTCTGTGGTAAATCATCATTGATTTTAAATTATCATGGAACCTTTTGACGTATTTAATTACTGGGTTCACCTCTCACTCTGTGTTCCTTACCAAGCCTCTCAGATGAGATTTAATGGGTTTCATCCACTTATGAAGTCAAATGAGGCAAAAAATACATATTCTTGATGTACTTTACGGTAAGGAGAAAGCAAATAATGTCAAACTCCAAAGAGGAAACAACTGAAGATAAGGTGGGTTATTACTACTGTAATTTTTGTAATTATTTATTTTTGTAGTAATTGCAGTATCAGTCTTCTTATTGCTTTAAGAATAAAGTGCATATGAAGAAACACTTAATCTTGGGACTTTTCTTTCTTTAAACACTGCTAAGTAATGCAGTCTCATACTGTTGTGATAATAATAATAATACGCCTGTCCAAGCAGTAAAGCTAAACAAATTGAGGTGAAAACCCTGCGATCATAAAATTTTCACATTAAAGGAAATAGATAGGAGATAGATATAAAACATGGAAATAATTTTTATTTTCTCTTTCCAAACCAAAGGGAAAGAAGAGACTTCCCTGTGATTTCAGAGTATTGTTAACAAGCCCTCATAGCTGTTAGGAGCCTGAAACAGTAAACAGCTTAATAACAACATAATTATATCTATAAACCTAACATCACAATAACTCCCAAAATTTCTGTACAAATGGTTCCACTTTACATTACAAAAGAAGTTTTCTGAAGTCCACTTGCCCAAAGCTAAGTTTTTAATGGAACAGCTTAATGATTTGACCTCAGATCTGCGTATCCTTTTTTTGAACGCAAATATGAATACCAAGGCAATTAACCCGGTAATTGACCCAGTCGGACTGAGCTGAGGTTCTGCAGGTCGGTATTGCTCTGAGCGCAGTTGGCATGCTGTCCCCTGCACGTTGATGGGCTCTCGCTCAAGCCCATATTGGCCCTCAAAAGTATTGGCCCCTCATACTGGGGGAAGTCAATCCTCAGGAAGTTCGGTTCACATGAGCATCTGAATTTTTTGGGGGCACCAAAATCTGGAATGCTGCTGCAAAGTGTGATGAGCGCGGTCTCTCAGATCTGAGTCAGCAAACCCGCTCCTGTCGTTCAGCTCTTCCACCACCACGTCCAGCCAGCAGCAGGAAACAGACACACACAAAAAGAAAAACTGGGGGCAAAAGGAGGGAGCATACTTGCGAAAACTAAGGACAGGCGTCAAACCAGGGTTTGTGTAGTGTGAAGAAATTGCCACCTTCTCCCGGTACCGGCCTTCCAAAACCCCAGCAAGAGTTTTGGTTCTCAGGGTCTCTGCTTCTAGCTCTGTGTAAACAGGGCTGTGGATCGTTAGCAGCTGGCATCTGTGCTGTTCCGTTTACCAGATGTAAAAGGAAATTATGAAATTAAGACGATTTTTCCCTGCTTCTGGTCCTTTGCAGTTAGAAGTGTTTGAAGTGTTACGGAACACACTGTTGGCAATTGAAATTTTAGTGTTGGTGAAAACCAGTTGTCCACTCAAACAGATGTGTAAACAGAATAGAGTCAATGTCATTTTCTCACTGATCTCTGGGTATGATTCAATTTTCTGCTCTCTTTCTCTGCACTCACTGTCTTCTAAACCTTGTTACTCATTAATTAATCCCTTTTCTGTAAGTGCCAGAAAACAAAGAGACTTCTCCCTCTAGAAGTCAAGTAACCTGCTGTCAGTTTGCCAGTCGGTAGCAAATATGTACCAAATATGTACTCTGTGTTACTCTTTTGGTGAAAAATAATATTTTTTCATGACAATATCTTCATTTTTCTGAGGCTGAATTTCCAGTCTAGTGTCCCCTTCATCTGTCGCTGGCAGTTGGAGATCAAAACACTTGCCAGGTTTTGCCAGGAGAAGGTTGGCTGTGGCAGCATGGCAGTGCGTGTGTGGTACAAGGCCCATGAGTCACAGGTTCTTGAGGCGGCCTCCTCAAACACATCTGAAGCTTAATTCCTTGTACCATGCATAGAAGGGAGTTCTCACTGTGACTTCATTCATGCTTTTGGCACCCCAGTGTTATTTCTGGTGATAAAAGAATAATGGAATGAATAAGCAGCTAAAACACAGGAGAGGAGGATGAATTTAAGCTTCTGGGAAGCTGAGAACACACCCCAGCTCTCATCGCTTGTGTATGTTGTGCCCATCCTGACTTCAATACTAGGGATTAAATAGTCAAACATTTTAAAATGTTCATCTTTCAGGAATTCTAAAGTCTGCTTTTCAGAAGTGACCTGGTATGATTACAAGTCTGATGAGGAGCGGCTGAGGGAACCGGGGCTGTTCAGCCTGGAGAAAAGGAGGCTGAGGGGAGACCTGATCGCTGTCTGCAACTGCCTGAAAGGAGGTTGTAGCATGGAGGGGGTCGGTCTCTTCTCCCAAGTAGCAAGTGACAGGACAAAAGGAAATGGCCTCAAGTTCAGATTGGATATTAGGAAAAATTTCTTCACGGAAAGGGTTGTCAGGCACTGGAACAGGCTGCCCAGGGAAGTGGTGGAGTCACCATCCCTGGAGGTGTTTAAAAGATGTATAGATGAGGTTCTTAGGGACATGGTTTAGTGACAGTTTTAGGTTATGGTTGGACTTGATGATCCCGAGGGTCTCTTCCAACCTAAATGATTCTATGATTTGCATGTATTTACATTTTGATAAGGTGAAGTTTGTTAAAAAATAGAAATCTGAAGGAAAAAGGGAGAGCTTGTAAATCCCTAATATATAGCTGAAAAAAACATTGTGTATATCTATCTCTGCATATAGTAGAAGTTTGAAAGTCGAAAATGCAGAAGGAATGTCAGTAACTAAAAAGTGCGTAGTAGTATTCTTCAATGGCTGCAGGCTACCTTAGCTTGAGCTTGATTTTAGAAGGTACTGAGGACATCTTTCTTTGCCTTATAGCTTAGAAAATCAACCAGTCCTACTGAATCACTATTTTATTTAGGTAATAGAATGTTTTTGTTTATTTCCTCCTATTTCTGTTTTTCAGTGATAGAAACTTCTTGCACTTTCCTTTTCTCTCATTTTGTGGCAAAACATGAAAAATGGTAACTGTATTTAATAATCAGGTGTACTGATGGCTGTCTGTTTACATCAGGGAACTTCAGTTAAATTTATGCATGTGTATATAAAAGCACAGATTATCTGGGTTTTTTTTTTCAGGAGCCAGTGGCTGCAGGAAGCTGCCTTAATGCTTTTCCAGGTGCCCATCGAGTTTTTTAAAATAAAATTAATGAGTTGTCATGTTGTCGCATTTTCTAACAATACCAATTTGTTTATATGCTGCATCATTTGAATTTTTGTGACCTCTGGATAAGAGGGCAAAAAGGTGGTTTGGGGTTTTCTGGCTGGTCAGATGTGGCCAGCTGGTATAACGAACGCTTGCAGGCTTCTTACCAGGGAAGCAATGTGTTTACTTACCATGTGGTTCTCCGGAGAGCAGGTTTCCTTCCAAAAGTCATAGCAAGCATGAGGTTCATCAGAGGGTAGACATATTTATTCGACCTTTTAGGAACAAGTTCCTACATTAGGAGAAAACCCAAACTTTTTTTATTTCTTAAATTGCCACAAATGGAGTGGGAAGCTGGGGAACTGGGACTGACAGACCACCTGCATGTTTTGGAGCCATCTGGGTCTTGATGTGCAGAACCACAGCTGAACAGATAGAAAAACCCTAACAGCATCTAGCTGATTAATTACGATTCATATTGAAAGTGATACAACTGTCTTGCTGCTTAGTGTTTCCAGAACTTTATTTTTTCGTTGTGGTCAGTCAACACTGAGAAATTTGTATTTATTATGTAAATATTTGGTGGGAAAGTGATATATGCGCACTCTTTACTACCAGCAGTC
This sequence comes from Pampusana beccarii, assembly GCA_013399365.1. Lineage (NCBI taxonomy): Eukaryota > Metazoa > Chordata > Aves > Columbiformes > Columbidae > Pampusana > Pampusana beccarii. The sequence goes on along the minus strand of VWYH01011368.1, from coordinate 741,401 downwards.
ATACTCCGTAGCTATTCAAGGGTGAGTTTTGGCTTCCTTTGCATTCCCTGGGAAATAGTGATTAAACTAACATCCACACATGAGGGTTTTGTTGGTTTTGGAGTGATGAAATTACATATTTTAACTTTCTGTTATATGATTAGAGACACATGAAATTGAAAAGTGTTTCTTGAAGAGGTCTTTCTTCGTATCCTCTAGAAACAAAGGTTTTTCCATACTGTCTTCTTTCCATATTTCCTAACCTACCTTCCTGCTCCCTTGGTGTGGTGGAGCTCTCCTTTAGCTCCACCATGATCTGGTAACAGCTTCTTTTTACACTTTGTTGTCTTTGCTACAGTTGTTTATTAAAATATGCGGAGATATATATTTTTTTTTTCAGGCAGGACATGTTATAGACTTTCAAAAATTTATGTCCCAAACATGCCAGACTAACTGGACTAAATGTATTAAAAAGGTTAAACTCCCTGACTGCAACTTAACCTAGAATCTCTATTATGTAACTTTAGCTATTATAACAGATGATTTAAGAGTAGACTAAAATAATGCCATTTATTGTTAATGTATTCTGATAAATGAGGGATGTGCCGAGTTGAAATCCCACCCCATCTGTCTCATTTTGTCATGCATTTGAAGGTGGATATTGTATGACAGGAGAAAAAATGGAGAAGATCCATGTTCCAGAGCCATGTTTGATGGATGAAGGCCGCCCGTCCCGGTATCCCTATCGCGTCATGGTCTCTCGGGAATGTCTTAAAAAGTGAAAAAAAACAAGCCACCCCGCAGGAGCGCGTCACTGTTTTCCTTGGCACCCCTCTGCAGCGTGCCTTCGTGTGGAGAAATGAGACCTAAAATGAAAGAATCATAAAAGGCAGCTGATTTAAACCTACCAGGGGCCTGAGGTTTATCTGAAGCAGATAGACGATTTAAGGGCAAGGAGAAGGGGTGCGTGGGGCGGCTTGAGCCCACGTCAGGACACTCGGCCTGGGGCACCATCGCCCCGTCCTAGGTTTATTTAAGCTCAGTATTTGTGTGGGGAAAGCAAGTAAACACCCGGAATGATACGCAGTCTCTTAAATAAACGCGGGTTGGTTTGTTGGTGGTTTTTTTGTTTTGTTTTGTTTTGTTTTTTCCTGCAGGCCGGAGAACTCGGTGGGTGCCGTTGCCACCTCAGACTTTAGGGATGAGGAGGTGGGGGTGACTTGGTCCCACCGCCGGGCCCAGACCGGGGCTGCCTGGGCCGGGCGGGCCGGGGAGGAGGAGGAGAAGGAGAAGAAGGAGAAGGAGAAGGAGAAGGAGGAGGAGGAGGAGAAGGAGAAAGAGAAGGAGGAGGAGGAGGAGGAGGAGGAGGAGGGGGAGGAGGAGGAGGAATGCTGCCGCCCTGACGTCAGGAGCTGCTCCTGGGAATGTTTTGCATTCCTCTTCCTGGCAGTGGTCAGGTGGCTTCCAGCAAGAAGGAAGGAACAGCCGCTTCCAAAAAGACAAAAAAAAAAAAAAAGAAAGGGGGTGGGTGTGCAGGGAGCGCGCGAGGAGGAAAAGAACACTTTATAATAAAAGTATTGTGGGGGAGGCACTTTTATTAAAAGCCAGATTGGGAATTGGAACCAGATGTTCTGCATTCGAAGGCTGCACGAATGTTGAATGCGTCTGTTAATGACTGTGATGGCTGAGGTATTTGGCTATCTGCCGCACTTTAATCTCATTGCTCTGTATTTAAAAACAGTTGAGAAAAACATTTTTTTTTTTTTGTACCCGACTTAAGGCAGCTTCCTTTATACAAATGTTAATTTTAAAAAAAAAAAAGGGACAAGGTTTTTCTGGGAAAATAGAAACGTATATGAAAGCAAACTCTCTCTTTGTTAACAAAGTAGTTCCTATTCACTTAATTCTCTTTACTGTCCCTGTCAAAATTACTTAACGTAAGTTAAGAGTAGATGCTCAGTCTGAGGTGGGTGGTGTAGGAACTGTGTTCCCCACAGGCAGTACTTGTCCAAAGACAGACCCGAGTGCATGTTACACCTCGGTTTCAAGAGCAGCGTCTCCACCTTGGTGGTTGTACACCCTTGGGAGTACTGAGCACCCAGAGCTTTCGTGGGGACTTCTGCTTTGTCCCCCAGAGGGGACGAGATACCTGACAAGACCACAGCCTGTACAGAGCAGGCAGGTTTGGGGTGTTTCCAAGGCACGTGTACATCTTTCTCCCATCCCCAGACTCCGCTTGGAAGGAGAGAGGGAGCTGCAGTCGTGTCTCCCTTCAACTCATAGACATGGTGATGCCCTAAACCCACTGTCTCTTCGTCATCTTTCTCTGTAGCCCACTGGAGAGCCCCCTCTTTACCTGGTGGGGCATGGCTCTGGTTTTTAAGAATTCTGCTTCCTCAGGCAGGGGACAGATCCTGCCCAGGGCTGGTGGAGCGGAGCCACCTCTGGATTCAGGGTAGGAGAGCGAATACGATTTAAATTGCACCACAGACACCTCCCAGCGTCCTCGTCCAACATGATTTTTAAATTATTATTAATCTTACATGTTCCTATTAATCGGCACTGCATGAAGTACCATTTGTCTGCCGATTGAGGAGTAAGCCGAGCTTATTCCCTGGGCAGTGTAATCTGGGGGGGGGTGCGGGAAGCTGGCAGGAGTGGGGAGCGTTCGGTAGTTTGGGCCAAGTTTTGCTGAGCTGTGTCTGCAGCCCAGGTGAGGCCCGTGACCGCCGCCTGTTTCCTGGTACGGGCTGAAGCGGGGAGGCAGCTTCCTGCTACAGGGTGGATGCTCTGCTGAGGAATTTCCAGAAATGCTGAGAAGTGCTGACTCACAGCTTACGGCCCGGCTGGGCTGAGGGGAGGTTTTCAAGTCCTTGGCTGAAGCCAGAGGAAAAAAAAAAAAAAAAGTTGCTGTAATGTACTGTTTTATTTTTAGCAAGGGGGGAGGCTGTGTTGCTTAGGATAAAATGCTCGTGAGTGGTTTCAAAATGACAGACACTTTTAATTTTTTTTTTTTTATATTTTCTATATTTAGAACTTGGAAGACAGGTTGTTTTGCTGAAATACAAACACTTCTCTGTTTTCCCTGTAAATGGGTTGTTGTAAAGGAGCCCTAAAGAGTTCGTGCAGGAAGGCTTTTACCACCGCTGCAGTTCAAAATGTCCTTCAGACCAGGAGATACTGAAATATTTGAGACCGAAACTCAGTTGGCACCTACTTGCATGTATTTCTCACTTCTGCTGAGGTGGGACTGCAACTCCCAATTGTTGGAGCTGAAATGTAGCCAGGTATTTGATTGCTGCTGTTATGAGATCGTTGTAAAAGCTTGGTGCTTGGGTTTCATCCTCCCTTGGTTTTAGCAGTCACTTCGCAAGTAATTGGCTGTGCATTTTCTTTCTTTCTGAGCAGAAAATGCCCTTTACTGTTTTCTGCTCATGTTAGCTAGAAACTAGAGTGAGTGAGGAGTCATTTTGAGCTGTATCACCTCAAAATATAATTTTGGTTATTAGATTGTAGGAATAAAGGTTTTGTTTGTTTGTTTGTTTGTTTTTTTAATTTAGTACATTTTTTTTTAAATGTATTATTGTGTGTGCATATTTTTTCTCTGTTGAACAAGCACTGAGTACTTTGGGATGATCTCCCATGTATGCACTGTCCCACAGAGTATCATAAATGGAATACAAATTTGTATAAACTCTTTTACACTTGCTTCTAATTTCTAAAATTTGATATCAGCTATTCTTCACTCACAGCTCTGCACCTCTGTGTATGGAATAGTTTGGAGCCCTTTATTCCATCTTACTGGTGAACTATGTAAGTCAATGGTCTGCAGCCTACTTCTAACCACAATGCCAATAATTTTTGAACCTATTGCATAAACCAGCACATTTTGCACACACAAACCCCCCAGAGAAGGAAACCAAAACCTTGTACAGCAACCCTACAGCGCCTGGCTTGAGGATAACTGATGTGCAGCTTGTCTGAGGAAGTAAATTTCCCTCCTGTAGGTGGATTGTGTTTGGCTGCTCTCCTCAGTTTTTGCCCTGGGACTGAGCAATGGTATGTGTTCATCAGATCCTCATCCGTCAACACAAAAATGATACTTCCATGCAGGAATTACAGGAACATGGGACAGGGCTGTTTCCATGATGTGCAATGAGCTCATTTATTAGCTCACCACTGTGAAAAAGTCTGTGTCTTAGTAATTTTAATGGAAATGCAGTCCTTGCATGTGAGCTGTTGGTGATTTTTGTGGACACAAATCACTCGTAGGCCGCATATGTATCACAAAATTTTCCCAATCAAATCCACTTTTACTACTGATTTTAACCTTGCCAGCTACCCATCTCCTACCCTTGTCTGCCAGTTCCCTCCAAGATTTTATAGCAGCTGCATAATCTCTTTTAAGAGTCACATAAGCATCTTTTCTTTGGTTGTGTCCTGGCACCCACCACTATACTGGGAAAAATAATATAAGCCTTACATTAATTCTAGCCACCTGTCAGTAAATTCAGGCGAAGAGCCATGAACTAAACAGCCTTGCTTGTGCCTCCTTTAGATAGATGTGTCATCTGACCTGGGTGAACATGCCTCAACTGGATTGCCTGACTCTGGATAACCCCTTCTACAATCCGCTGTGACTTGACCCCCTTCCAGTTTGGACGAGGTACAGAACGTACCTTTTACCAAAGATTCTGTCCCCAGATTTTTTTTTTTTTTTTTTTTTGTAATTATGCATGAATGTTGTCCAGCTTTCCAGGGAACATGTTGGTACAACATGTGTCAGTGTAGTAAGAACATCTACTCATTTTACGGTCAGCTTTTTGTAATTGAATCTGCCCTGGTAGAATCCAGGAGTCCTTTCTAGTAATATCATACTTCACAGGCTGGTTCCTGTCTTTAATGCTGACATGCCCGGCAAAGAGCTTTCAGCTTGAGGCAGTGGGAGCTTGTGCCTTCTCAGATGTCTTGGTCTCCTCGTGCTACCTGTTCTTGCATAGCTTTCTGATCTCTCCACTATTTGATATGTTTTGCTGCTAGTTGCACTACAGCCTTGGTGGCTGTGTGAAATCTCAGCGATGCATGTCTGTGCCTCAGCTGTCACACTGCTTTTTGTTATTGTGTCGTTGTCTTAAATAATTTCTACTTCTGATCTTGAGGAATTTCCCACACTGTTCTTCTGTCTTCACTTAGGGTCATCATGACAACCTATTTCTTTGTGATTATACTGGATGCGCAAAAAGAGCGAGAAAGCCAGGTTAATGGTAAACCTTGAGTGGTCAGCTGCTTTATCATTATCATTACTTGTGTGATAGTGTTATCATTAATCGTCTCTTGCTATGTCCATAGTAGTATCTGTTGGTGTTCAGAACAACTCAGTTCAAGAGCTGATCTGCATATTACTTTACTGTTTGCTGCGTAGGGTGGATCATACATTGATTTCTGTGTAAAGATGAGATTACAGTGGTAGAAAATAAGACATTTAAAAAGTAATAGTCAGAATTTGAGTATCCTGAGTAGTGCAATTAAGCCAAATTGTTTTAGTAAAGATTAGAGGAAGGCTTTCTAAGAAATTTTAAAGAATAGTAGACGTATGTATGTTTGCGTCTGGATACATGAAAGATAAATTTCAAGAATGTAGACTGAAACTTACAGGCAGTTTGAAGCAGTGGTCTTCTCTTTGAGTTTTACTTGTTTTATTTTCTTTTCATTACCATCATGAGCCCATGGTGTAAGCAAAATCAGAACCTGGGTCACAAGCTGTCATTTAAAACTTAACTAAATCAAGGTTTGCCTCTTCCAAGGTGAGTCAAATGTGATGTCAGTCTGCTTCAGGATTCCCATATATTGTGGCTCCAGTAATCAATATATCAAAAAAATGAATGCATCTGCAGCTGTTGAAAAGACTTGTGCCAATGTTGCTGATTTTTTGGCTTGGTAAGGGCTTTGTTACTAACACACATTCACATCGAGAGCCTTGCGGATTATGCAGCTTCAGTGCGTACCAAAATCTGATCATCCGTGTGCCTAGAACTGCTGGGTACCATCAACATCATAATTTGGTGATTTCCTTCCTATGCCATTGATTCCAGAGTCCATTTCAAAATGTCTGAGCTGCTGTATAGCTGGGAAAATGTCTGTCGTTCTGCATTTCTGGCCTCCCACAGTAATACATCCTTCTGAGGTAATGAAACTGTCAAAGGATGCAGGTGGGATCGTGTGTATAGAAGATGAACTTGCCAAGGAACAGAAACATGGTTTTGGCATAGACATGTCTGTACTAGCAAGTAATGTGGTGTAGTACGAGCAGCTCTGTGGAGTAAAAGTTGGTGTGGGAGATGTGGTCCTGCTATACACACTGTGGGATTTTACTCAAGATGGGCTGTAAGCTGGTCACGGTGGACCAAATGCCCTTTATCAGTTGGAGCACATCTTGAGGTTTTTAGTTTCGTAAGAAAAGAATCCCTTTAGTGAGCTCGGAAGGCTGCTCCACAAGCCGAACCTAAGCACAGGGAAGACTGAGAGATTGGCTTCAAAAGCACAGCGCTGATCTGAACTGCAGGACTGGTGGGGTCACACCCATGGATGACCAGACATCAGACCAATCCATCTTTCCCAGCTTGGCTTGCTCAGAGAATTCCTATTGTCATACATACACACAGATGCACAGTTGTAAACAGATAAACCCCAGACAATAAGCTGTCTTTTTAACATTAAGAAGAAAAAGAAAAAAGTGGGTGTTCAGCTTTTAAATACCTGGGTGTTGCTCAGTCTGGTAGTGGTGACTGTGAAGCCATTGTTGCAGCTGACAAAGTTCTGGACCTTGTCCAACTCCATCATTTCTCTTCTGGAGGCTCTAAAACTGTGCTAAAATACTTAGCCTTGTTCCCTTGTAGCTAGTATGTATTAACTTGAAAGAGGTCAATTTTCTTTCCCATGGCTACCCTGGAAATCTCTGACAACTTGTGCCATACCGTGTATTTGATGACACAGCAAACAGATACTTGGAATGATAAGTGTGGAACCCAGGCTTAAGTACTGTAACTTTTTATAGAGGAACAAGTTCAGAGCTGACGGTGACATGGACACTTAGCAGAAACTTCTCTGTTAGCTAAGGAATGGTGGTCCTTTACCCTGTTAATGTAAATAAAGAATTCCTGGCTCTTTCAGGCTTAATTTTGGTGAAGTGATAGGAGAGAGGTATCACCTAGATAGAATAAGTGTACACACCACAGCTATCGTAGACTCTTGATCTCCCCAGCATCCAGCTCGGGTACTGAGGTTTCTGTCCAGCCAAAGTAAGCAGGTTCATGTGGACTTTTACCTTGTCTCTCTACGGAGCCAAATCAGAGCCGGGAAGTATAAGGAGGCCAGAGCAATGCGTCAGTCAGACCCCGTCAGGTTTGGGCATCTTTTAGCACACTGCTACAGCTTGCTCTTCTGAATAAGAAGCTGCAAATAGCCAACATGCAAGTAGCAAGTTTTTACAAACGTTTATTGTATACAAGTGAAACACTACGCTGGCAAAATGTGCATCGATACATAATTGCCTTGGAGACAGGGTTGCAGTAAGCTTGGGTAGTAAAAACTGGGCGGAGAAAACAAGCGGTGTAGCGTATGGAACGGATGGTTGCTTTATGAATTTTTCCTGTTTTCCTCTTTCCATAGAGAATATGCATTGCCTTGAGGACAGAGAGAAGGTCTTGGCAGTTTCTGGTATGCCAGAGACTTTGTTCTGCTCAGTGAGGAGGGGTGCAGTTCCCAAGAGAGACCTCAAATACAGTAATTAATGTTCTTCCTCCATGTGATGGGTACTGTCTGTATTTAGAAGCATCTAAGCTTGTGCTTGAATAGAAGTCACGTAGCGTTTTTATTGATATAGTGAAGAGCTTGAGTGTTTTTATTCATGATACTTGAGGCTTCGCTCCCAGACATAGTTTAGAAATGCGTGACATTCCTTTTACGTTTCGAAGTGAAAAGTGAGCCAGGGTGAGCAGGAAGGACATTCCGTAGCTCAGTGAATCTTTTAGCAGTTTTTCATTGTGTCATATTTGTTTTTATAGAAGCGACTTCAAACTAGGGCAATATGAGCAGCAAATTAATGTTTGCCTCATATAGAAATAAACATGATCAGAACCTGCTCATCTGTAAGGGGGTATTCATGGAGTCAATTATTATCAGAATATAAAATTTTCCTCTTTTGACAGCCTTCTCTCATACTGATCAAAATGTAGTATCTTCAAAACAAACAATGTTTTTAGTTTTCCTTCCTTATTAGCCTCCCCAGTTTTCCTAACAGTGGAATGCTAGTAACCTCATTTGAAATAATCTGTGTGTTTGTATCCATGTCTTTTATGGCTGGGATGTGGTTCCAGTAATTCTGTCATGTAGCAAGTTACTTCCTATCTTAGTCATGTAATATATCTTCTTGTATTTTTATTTCCTCTTGTTTCAGAATACAAACATTGGCAAATACTATCTTGATTTATTCTTTCCCTGTTCACCATCTCTTCTTTCCCTCTCCCTGTTTTGAGGAAGAGTAATAAAATGCGAGTTTGTTCTTTTCCAGACAGAGACTACTAGTTTCTGTGAGGAAGAATGTCCCTTTTGTCTTAAACACACTTATTTTGTTTTGTTTTGTTTTAACCTACATGGAAATAATTGCTATCCGAATCAATGCACCTTTTCTATAACCTCTCTGAACTGGTAGGAAAGAGTTAGTGGCCGGGAACAAAGATTTTGGGCGATAATCTCAGATTTCTTAGCAATATAACCTTGCAAATGGACAATTCCGTGGTCTAGCCAATACATGTAAACATTTTTAAGATCCTGTTAATCTGACTTTGGGGTCACGAAAGAAGATGGCAGCTGGCCCGGATACCGAACTGTGACAGCACAGGGTCAGAGTTTCTCTCTTTAGACAAACCTAAATTTAAGACAGTGCGTGTAACCTCAACTCTGCCAAAGCCCTCCCGGGTTCACAGTTTGTCCAGGGACAGAGGAGGATCGTATGCCGTGACCTCGTATGCTACCACCATGTCATGGTAGTCCGTGTCACACACCTGGACGAGCGCCAGTCATGTGGTCACAGTCTTGTCCCCGTCTCCGCTGGCTCTTGACCTGACACACACTTGAATGTCTTGTAATGTAAGGAAGGAACATAATCAAAGACTGCTAGCTGAGGAAAAGCAGACTTGGTATTCAAAATACTCTTTACATTCCTGATTTCGTTTGGTTTGTGCCACAGACTTCCCATAAAACCTTCAGCAATTTATCTGTTGTGAGCCTCGATTTGGCATTAAAAAACAAGAAAATAATGGGGCTTCTCATTTTCACTTGGTTATAAGTAGATAATATTAAAGTTAGTGGAACACTGGTCACTGAGGGAAGGCCAGAGAGGGGCTGGTGGGGGAAATTCCCCTTTCCTTAGGAAGTTTGGATGAGCCATGTGAGAGGCTGCTGTAGTTCCCAAGAGCAGCAACACGCTGAGAGAGACTTAAAGATGCTTCTGGCTGCTTCTTTATGAGCTCTGTCTGAATCTTGTGCTTCTTCTCTCTAGAGGCGTGTACAGACTCGTCCATAGGATGTATTTGTTCATATGGAATGTGAGAATATAGAACACATCTAAATTTATTTACTGCTGACTAGCCGGAGAATTTCACTTTGGATTTGAGAGGAAACCGGAAAACTTCAGCTCAGACCAAGTAATTTGTGTTGTAAGCAACTAAAGAAAGACTAATTAAGGAAAGGGTAAGTGGGACATAAATAAAATTGGAAGCTAGCATGTGCAGTCTGTGTCCAATGGGATACATTTTAAAGCAGAAAATAAATATGCTGTAAACTTCGAGACATTTCCATGTATAACATATGTATTACTGGCTAATGCTGCATTTATTTTCTTTCCCTGTTATTTTCTGAGTATGTACCATTAACCATGTTTTTACCAAAATCTTCTATGTAACCACCAAATATTTAAGACCACAATGCAATATTCAGAATATCACCGCATGAAGTCATCCTAACAAACCAACACAGATAGCTCTTAAGCAATTTCTGAAGCTTTTCAGAACAGGAAAGCCTTTAGTGTGGGAGAACAGATTTAATAGCCAGGCATGCAAAGTGTACGAGGGGATAGCCCACCCTTGGTTTTGAGCGAGGTTTCCTGTTAAAGCGGTGGTGGAAAGTGTTCTTCCCGGAGGAGGATGTGTGCCGTTCTGCTTGTGTTTGCCTGAAAAAGCTGAATTCGGTCATTGTGTTTGTACTTTGGCTTCTTTCCCACTGTGAAAGTACAGAGCAAACTCCTGCCTGCTGTTCCCTGTGAGCTCGATATCCTCATCGCAGATGAGGGAAAAGAAAGGGGAAAACCCAAGGAGGTGAGTGAGTTCATTTACATACTGCGCCGGGACCAGCACGTGATTCAACACGTGATACGGTAGTGAAGCCTTTTGGGGAACTTGCTGAAGCCATTGAGAGGCATTCCCAGCTGCAGAGATCCAAGGCTGAAATTTCTTGCAAGAGTCAAAGTGCTTTATGACTTAATTACAGAACATTAATAACATGTTTTGTATTTAGTAAGACAGAGAGCTGGGACGGTATTTGATTTTTATTGTTGTGTTCCTGTTCTTGCTCTTGCTATTAATACTTGAAGTGTTTGGTACTTGCTGTCATTTCTTTCTTAAAGGTCTGTATCCCTGGGAGTCTTATGGTCTAGCTGATGAGTTAGCTAGGAGGAAAGGGCAAGGAGAAGCACCTAAAATGAGCTACATTGATGGCCATCTTGTGCTGTGACATCTGCTTGGACACTTTTTTTGTCTTTGAAACTGTGTTGTTTTACGGTGCTGTTTTACTCCATTCCTGAGCAAAGAGCCATGACTGCTGCCCCAAGACGGGGTGTGTGCTCCTGCCGGTTCTCCCATGCTGTCTCCAGCACACATCACGCCCTTCTGGGAGCAGTTTCTGTTCATCATCTTTGCACCCGTATTTTCCTGAGTTGGTGAACTGAACCAGCTCACAGACAAGTGGGGAGCAGGTCTGGGCCCTCCCTCCCTTTTTTGGGATGTACCAGCCCTTAGATATGCTCAGCTGAACCATCTAGCCTTATGCTTTTGTCTACAGTAAGAAGTGTTTCTGGATTACGAAAAGGCTTTCAAGAAAACATTTGTATCTTCTTTTCTGAATTTACTTGCATCCTTTTGACTGGAAGTTGACTGTAACCTGTTACAACTGGGTTACATGCAAGTAGAGTAGTAACCTCTCAACATGGTTTAACATCAACCAAGCCAAGAAAGAACGCCTTGTTATAAAGTATGTTGTTTAGTAGTATAGCAGACTTATGAAGACTGTAGCTTGTAGTGCATCCTGTTTAAGAATAAATTGTATCTAGAATAATAAGCATACTTATTGTGATATAATTGTGTCTGTATAGTGAAATACAGTGTTGGTAACTGAACTGGCAAAGGCAAATAAGTGCAAGTTCATGTGGACAAACAAGAGGTTGAAAGGCCTGCATGAACACAGGCCTCTATACCAGTATATTGAGCCTCCATAGAGATACAGCACTTGTTTTTGCACTCAGATCTTAGAAGGTCTGTAGCGGGTTTGAGGGACATCTGGAGAAAAAGGGTAGTTTTGTTTGGGCTGAGGGAAGATGGAGCTGGAGAAAACCAGCAATATGACACATGGTGGGAAAAAGCTTCGATATGCAAGTCTGGTGAAGCAAGGTAGTTCTTAGCTTTTTTGTCCTCATAATTTTTTATGGCCAAGGATACCTTCAGGGGACATACATCACTAAAATGGTTGTTTCTGGGTAAGAAATCGCCCTAGTTTCCCAAACAAAACTTAAATTCCAGGTCTTGCATGGCTGCACATAACTATTAGACTGTCTGGTCTACCCTACTGTCAGGTTGTTTGGTATGGTTTTGGTCATTCTCATATGCATAGTTAATTTTCAGTATCAGTTCTTTTCTAATTTGGAGTATAAGGGAGGGAAGAGTGAAAATTCAGAGTAAATTATAACTGTTCTCTTCTTCATGTGTTTTTAGTTACTTTGAATGCTAATAACCAATTTTATGCATGGTTCAAAAAACTGCATCTCCTGAGACTTTTCAAAGAGCCATGGGGCTTCTCTCAGCTTGGACTCAACTGAAAATACGAGACGTGTTTATTATGATCTCGGTTGTTCCTTAAAGGTCAGAACACCAGTTTAATTTATGACTCAGCACACTAGTTACTAGAGTCTAGGTAAAATGGAGACTGTAAATAATTTTCATCACCATTTCTTAATTTAGAAGCAATGTGTTCCTTTTGCACACAAAAAAAATGCTTGTTTTCTGCCAAACTGTTAAAATTTCATTTAAGAAATTATAAATTTCTCCACTTTGTAACAACTGAGTAAAGAAGAAAGGAATTCAATCACCACTTGTTTTTCTTTGTGGCCAAACACTTTTAAGTAAGTGATTTAGGATGTTGTATTCCAACAGGCGGATTTTGCTTCTGGTTATTGGAAAGCTGAATTTTTATCATGCGCTTGGGAAACTGTATCTGAGTTTAGGGAGAAATAAAAGTGTATCACAAAGATCAAGAATTAAAGAGAAAATCTTAATCACAAAATAGTAAAATATAGTTTAAAAAACAGTCTGGTTAGGCTTATCATGGAATCTTGGAATTTTTGTTCGTTTTATGGTTACCATTGAAACAAAAACATCATGACATTTCTGGGAGTTTTGCGTGATCAAGGCTTATAACACTGAGACCGTGTTTATATTATTTTTTCATTTAAACATTTAAAAGTGAATACTTATCTGTCCTATGATTAAAGTTCCTGTTGCCTGCTACCAGCCAAGCACATACCTGGCAATTTTTACTCTTGCTGGATTTTTCACTGTTACTGTGAAAGGAGCTCCCTTCCTTAACATCTTTCTTTCAAATGAAGAAATTCAAAGTTGGTGGCTGGATGACAGCAAAATGAGCTTTAAACCATTGTAATTGACCCCATTCCAGGTAAAGATGAACCTTTCTCATGTACTGAGTGTTGCATTTTAGGTTGGTCTGCTCTGTCAGGACTTTTGTCTGAAGAAATAAAACGTGGAGTATATGCTCAGCTTGGTTTTAAGTAGAAAAGCTCAGAAACAGCAGTCATCAAAGCTGGCTTTGGCTGTACGTGGTTTTGGCCCAGACAAGTGTACTTTCTGCGGAGGGGAAAAAAAGAAATTGCGATTTTTACCAGCTTTAGCAAGCGGGGCTAATAGTGCCAACCTCAGCAGCCTCGAGAGCCCTTGCTCAGGGAGCGGTGGGAGTTTGCCCAGTCCTGATGCTTCTGGCGGAGGATTTTGGGAAGCGGGGCTCTTCCTTTCCAGAACAGAAATCCCTCTTGCGACACAGCACTTCCCTCCTCGCCCTCGAAATCTTGGACTCTGTAACAGAGGCGTGCAATTTTGCTTGTGAGGTGTGCAGTCCCATGGTTTGTTCCTTCACCTCAAAGCCAGCTTGAGAAAAATCTGCCCTTGTGTCTTTTCTCCAAGGCTTAAAGCGTCTTTACATTTAGGAAGTCCTTCTGCTAAGAAGCTGATGTAAAGGTTTGTGTGATGAACTGCAATAGCCCAAAATGAAACATTTGCAGTATGAAGCTACTTGAACAATTTCACTGTTCTGTCTTTTTTCTCCTCATACTATTGAGGGAGGGATTTTTTTTTTTCCCGTGATTCAAACATTTTGGAGTTTTTTCAGCATTTATTGAACACTTGGCTCCAAAAGGACACCAAGCACTATACTAGACGGTTTAAGATCAATTCCAATGATAACTTTAGTCCCCTGTTTCCACTGGAGTTGACTGGTTCGTTGCCTTTTGCCTGCCCTCCATGGTTTGAGGAGCAGTCTGAAGCTTGCTCTGTTTTCCTTGCAACTTCTCCCTTGGGCTGCCGCATCCCTTTGTGCTTTATTTGTCCTCAACTTGTTTGATTAGATTAAGGAAGGATTAAGGGATCCAGTACTCTTAACAAAAGGCAACCCATCATTTATAAGTGTGTAAACATAATGTAATTACTTCTTAATTCCTTGTGTTAAATAAAAAGGGAGATTCTTGGGCAGATAAACCCTGACAGTTTTTTGTGACAGTCAGATGAAAGCAATTTGCTGACTCAAAGATGTGTGTGCCAAAGATGAGTATCCCCCACAAAGCTCAAGTTTTAGTTGATATGAAGAGCTTCAGCTCCTTTGATCTCCTTGTGATCCAAATAATACACCTGGTCGGTCCGCACTGATTTCTAACCATTTCTGATATTCCATAGGGAAAGGAGGTTTTGTCTCCACTTGGACAACTTAGGATTTACCATTAATTGGTAGTTCAGCTCTCTTTACTTTAGAAGTGGTAAAGGATAAAGAAAGGAAAGGATTCAGCTTTTATTTAAAAAAATAATGTTTAAAAGCCCTAACACCCATTTTGCTTCTATCCCTGCCATTAGCAGAGCTGTACTAGTGCTAATTCTGGGTAAAACACTGTCATAAAAACTTAACAAGGAAAAAAACCTAAAAGGTAACTTCCTCCCTTGGTCTCCTTGCATTTGGAGTTTTTTGCTTTCACAAATTAAGGTAAAAAGCTCTTTAAAACAAAAGAGTGAATGGGATTCTGTTAGACATTGAGGTAACATGCTGTATGCACTCTATTATGTAGGTGATTTTAAGGAGCATCTCAATGATGAGCAGGACCATTTCTGTGCAGGTCCTGTCAGTTTCAATTTTGTAATATTTTACTGTTTGAAACTTGGCATCTTGATTGCTAGATTTTTTTGTAGGTGGTGTTTCCTGCCTCTCATGTGGAAGAGGAACTGAGAAGCATTTCTTTGGATAGCACCATCCCCATACACTTTTGTAACTCGTTAGCGGTAGAATGTTTCACCTACTTTATTCTTTTGGGGTTCGATGTGCATTATTTTTCTTCTTTCTTTGTCTGGCTTTGTTGTCTGTTCTCCATATTATGACTGAGACTTTATTTTTATTATACCTCACAGGTCTGTAACTGGCTAATTCTGAGCTGGCTACCTGCGAGATGTGTCCTGTGATAATGGCAGCAAACAGCAGGGCTTTCCTTACATGTGTCTGCCAGGCTGATGTCAAAACACTGATGTCGGAAATGATGCCACTAGTTCTGTGGCAAAGGTTTCTGTTGCCTTTTTTTTTTTTCTGACCAAAGACTGAACATGATCTGCTAAGACGCCATTGAGCTCTTGCCGTGATGACTCACGTTTTACCATAGAATAAGTATCTACAGTTTTTCTGTCGGCCACAAGGCACTTGAAAGGAGTCGCTGAAAGGTTTGGAGCGTTGTCTTGGGTGTAATGGTGAGCTTCCTTACAACTAGCTCTATTTTAAAGAAGAGAGAACGTAAATCCTTGCTGTAAGAAGACTGAAATTAACTCTGGATAAACTGTGAATGACTTACACTGACATGAGATTAGGCAGAACAGTTTGAGAAAAATGCTCAGATTGCATTTGTAGCGTTTGTGTTCCCTTACTTCTGTCACTTGCGCTAGCTGGGGATGGGGACCGTTTGGCACTTCAGTTTTGACAGGGCCTCGGTTACATGAGAAGAACAGTGATGGAAGCAGCTATCGCACACACAGCAGTTCCTGGCTGTCTACCACAACTGCAGAGGAACAAGTCACAGTGGGCCTAAGTGTTGAAGAGCGTGTTTCCTTTGGAAGTTGGCTTTTGCATGTATTCGTTGGTGTGGGGTTTTTTAAGGCAGTGAAGAGCATGAGGCAGAGGATGGTGTGTTAGAGGGTTTCCCTCGGTTGTTCGGCCTCCTCCGACTGTTCCAGCTCCTGCACGACGGCATAGCCTCGCTTCTGCCAGTGTGAGGGTGACGGGGCTCTGCCAGGACCTGGGTCTGAGCAGAGGGACTGCTCCAGCTATAAGATTTGCTTGTTCTCTTTTTTTTTTTGAGGGTGGGGTTTTTTGGTTTACTTCCGTTTTTCAAGTTGGATGAGTTCTCGATCTGTTTCGCAGCACAGCCCGCAGACATGTCAGCCTAAATGGGGGGGGGGCAGACTACAGGGTGAGTGTATTGTGAAGCCAAAGCTTCCTTTGCTGTGTTGCTATAGACAAGCTACCATCCTCTCTACCTTCATTTCTCATTTCATGAATTGAAGGGAGAAATACTTGAACTAAAGCAGGGATTATAAGACATTTGTTTATCAAAACTGTTGTGTGAGCTTTTTAATTTTCATGCAATACTCTAAATTCTTCAGGGAGGTGATACTATTAAAGAACTGGGTATTGCTTTCAGTTGGCTTACCACCTGCATTTTTAGACATTGATGCAGTTAACAGTTTTAATTTTATAAAACACCTTTTTCACGAGGGGAGACCTCCTGCGCTCTTAGACACAGAGCTACCCATGCTGGGGTTCCAGTTGTCAGGCCAATAGCTCTTTCTTGTCCTGAGGACTGAGGCTACATGCTTAGAAAAATGTTCAATTGATTCAGCAAATCTGTCTGTTTAGCAGATGTTCAGAGAAGTCACAAATGGTCTCCTTTCTGTTTTGGATTTCCACTAATCATGGTTGTCCTCTAATCATAATTGTCCTCTTAAAATCTGCAGGACTAGCTTAAAACAACCTTGTGTTTCATGATTTGCTGTGACGCATCAGCTACAATAGAGCAGTGACACCGGTGAGCAAAAAAAAAGTATTGTTTAATAGCATGAGATACAAGTTTTTAGAGTTAAATTGTCCATTACCTTCTTAAAACATCACAGCGAAGTGAATGGCTGCAATGCAAGATTATTGCACTTTGGAAATGCAGTTCCTGAGCTGCACTAAAGCATTTTCTGTTAGAGTAAGTTAAGTGAAATTGTTGGAACTAGTAAGCATTTTCAGTCCTAAATGTGAAAGTCCTGGTTTTAGTTTAACTTCACCTCAATTTCCTTCTGCGCTTTCTTTGTCTGATAGAGGCCGATACACCCACGTACGCCTACAAACAATCACCAAAGCGATGAGCTGACGAAGGCGTTTCTCTTGAGGGCTGGGAACGGAAGGATTGATGTTGCCGAGACACGCCAACTGTTACAGGCTCATGGAGCCATACACCTGTGTAATTAGTGAAATGTGGAACTTCACATTTGGCAAGTGATGTCTCTAGTGAGTGTTTCGGTAGACTTTTGTTGGAAATAGGCGTTTTAGATTTGTGTGATTGGTTTCAGTGGGGAGGAAGGAGTTGGCAGAGTGTCCAGGAGATTAAGACTTGCCGTGTGAATAATATGTAGCAGAGGTAATAGGTTGATAAAGGTGGAGTTAAAATACTCTGGGCCCTCAAATACTAAAACATGACTTATGTTGTACTCACGGTAACTTTCCCTTTGAGGTATCTGGCTGAAGACTTAGATGTAACCCTGTCTTTGTGACTTATCTCCTCGCTAAGTTGAGCGGGCTTAGGAGCAAACACTGCGAAGAGTGCAGGCAGGGCAGGGGAAAAGGACTGTGTTTTGGTTTGTGGCTGCGTATCTTTATGAACATTTATTTCTGTGAAAGCTGCAATTTCAAAAATAAGATCGTCTGAACAAGTATTGCCAATTGTGTTTCTTCTTTATTGTGTTGTAATGGCATGAAGGTAACTATTTCCCCCTCAGTTCGCGAATCAGCCACCTTCTGTTGAACAGTCAGAATATGGAGCCAACACCTAGGTGAAACAGGCAACTCTTACTTCCTTCACAACTTTAAGTTTCAGTCACACAAATAAAGTAGGATCAAAAAGGAAGGTAAATTGCAGAAATAGTCATAATGCAAATCCTGAACTTCTGATTTTTGTCAGACGAAAACGTAGAGAAATGTCTAGTTCATGGTATTCGGTAGCATTCCTGAAAACAGACAAGGAAAGACCCTATTCTAGGTAACTAAATGAGGGCAAAAGTGTAATAAACCAGGCACTCTTCTATTTGCCATCGGCTGGCACGGGGCTTATCTGTGTTAAAAATCTGGGTTTCTTTTTTGTGTTGGAGCAGCTAAACTCTGATGCAACCTCTCTGTTTGACTTCCCGTGGTTTAAAAAAGGTAGCGCAGCGGTGGAACCTGGGGCTTTAAGGCAAAGCACCCTTACCTGTACTACTATAAAAATCTTGAGGGATAGCTATGCCTCAAAGCCTTATACTTTATTGCATTATATTAATTTTGTTCTGTAAAGCAGTAATTTTGTGGCTGATTTACATTTTGTTTATAAAGGGAAAATAAATTATTTTGATTTTTTAGGCACCAAATAACTCAGATCTTGCCAGCATAACCAGTTAACCTTGTAATAGCATCAAAGAGATATTAATGTATGCACTACCTTATTTTCTGCTTTATCTGACCTTTATCTGTTGATTTTAATATCCCTTGTGGTTGTTAGTTACGTATTTTTGTTGTAGACAGTGAGGGATTTCGGCTTCTGTTTAGCGAAGTTTAGCCATTGCAGATGCTTGCAGCATCACATCCTCTTGCAAGGCGTGAGTGCTTGTGATTCGTATCACTAAACCAGTAGAAAACTAATCAGTGAAGGGCAGGTGTCCTCTTCAGCCGCTGCTGCTGGGTCTAGGAGAGAAGGACCTGGTTACAGCACACCATACGTTCGTGGATATATAACGGTTCTTGGCTGTACGATCGTGACTATAACCACACCATATCTGCTGTGCTGTTGACTTCTTCAGAGTCACTTGCGCGTTTTCGGTGTGGGGCTGTGCTAAGCACTGATGTTATTCCCGTTTCTGCAACCGTTTGTCAGTTAGGCTTCCGCAGTTTGGAGATAGGTAGGAGAACATGAACTGTAATTCTTCGGTGTGATACCATGCTAGTTTCTCAGTGGATGTTTTCCTTGATGTGTGACATCTGATTTGGCTTCCAGGGACATGAAAAAACCTGCGTGGTTTCTTTGTGAGTGATTTAGTTCAATTTTCATGAAAGTCTACTGCAGTGTTCTCATGATTGAAAAGTAAAAGAAAGCAGAAATAGGCGTGGAGATCTCTTCTCTTAGCTGTATCTCTCTATCCACAAAAGTAGGTGGATGAGAAGACCTTGCTCTTTCCAGCATCAAGGAGACAGAGATGTGGTATTCGTAGAATGGTTTGGGTTGGAAGGGACCTTCAAAGCTCATCTGGTCCAACCCCCCTGCAATGAGCAGGGACATCTCCAACTAGATCAGGTTGCTCAGAGCCCTGTCCAGCCTGGCCTTGAGTGTTTCCAGGGATGGGACATCTGCTGCCTCTCTAGGCAACCTGTACCAGTACTGGAGCAAGGTACCCTCTTGGAAAAGAGGTAAATTTAATTACAGGAAGCAGAGAGCAGTCTGCAGTAAGGTTTCATTATGATTTTTCACAACCCAGTGAAGCTGCCTGTGATGTGCTGCTGGAGCTTGCGATGCTGAGAGCAGCTGATGCTGTGAGAACCTGTGCAGAACTCACCTCTCCCGCTTTGGCAACGAGACTTGCCAGGTGACCGATTGCCCCTGTGCCGTGCTGGCCCTGCCTGGGCAGCAGGGTGGTCAGCGTGCCACTCAAGGCACCTTTGGTATGGCTGTGCCAGCGTGGGCCCCTCATCCTTCTGTGGGAAACAGGGAGAAGGACTTGACCAGTTCTGGAGCTTATCCCCTCTTAAGGACATCCAGTGAACCTCATTCTGAAGCTGTTTGCTTCTGCTCGTCAACTGTAAAGAGAGACAAGGAGGCTGGTTCATAAGGTTTGATAGACAAATCTCAGTCTTAGATGTCTGATAAATGTTTTAGGCTTGGAACGTCTCCAGTTATTTACTGTCTTAGTGTCTAATGTAATACTTCACATGTCCCTGCAGACTGTGCCACTCTGCCCATCCCTATGACATAATATATTTTAAAGGTTTAAATGTATGGGTATACTGTAGCTGAAACGAGCAGCAAACATTCTTACCATAAACCTGGGACAAGTGCTGTGTTTTATTTTATATATACAAATAAATTGCTATTTTTGTAAACAACTATTTTCTTTCTTGGCTCAAGTTACTTAGGTAAGCAAGACTTCTAAGGTTGTATTTGGAAAGACTGGTGCTTTGTTTATATTACCTCATTCTGTTTACATATGTGCTCAGATTTAAGGTATTATAGCTATAGAGAAAGATAGGGCTGACTGCAATACAGAAAACCCGATAGCAAAACCGTCATCTTGCACTGCTGACATGTAGTAGATGTGCTGCAGATCACTTTATCATGTGGATGTGAGAAGTGAGATTCCCTTTAGCAAATTCTCCTTAGCACCCAGGCTGAAGAGTTGGTGAACTGTAGAATAAACTTATTAACGTAAGCATTTTTTGTTTGGATGCAATGATTATCATTTGTTCTCTTTGAGAATTACATTCGTGTTACATCCTGCTCTTAACAGAGCTCGTGGCAGTTGCAATTTGTCAAAATTTGCCTTCTTTATGAACTTTGGTTTTGCTGACAAATTAAATTCGAAATTAAACCAAGAAATTGAGTTTACACTCTTTTGCTGCCAGGATCCTGCCCCAAAGATGGTTAGCGTAAAGTTCTCAGGAGAGACTCATATCCTCCTCTTTTATAGGAGGTGTTTTAATGAGCCACCTGAAGGCAGAGAGTAAGCAAAATTACTTCCTTTTCTTTTTCCATCAGGATTATCACTTAGGGCAAGTGTTTTCAAACAAACATTATAAGTCTCTTGCTGTGTTTACAGTTTGGGAGGAGGGCATCCGCAGGTAGTTTTTTACATGTGGAAGTTTTATATTCAGTTTCTGTGAAAAGCGTAGAGAGATTTCCGTGGCATAAAACAAACACGTATGTATATGCCAGTAGATAGAATTGCTTTTGTCAAATAATGCGTGCCCTGTAGCAACCTTAGTCTGGCAGCAAGGAGCACTGAAAGTAAAACTAACTGAATTGATTTTCAAGGTAAATAGGTGAGGTTAAGGGACATAGCAAGGGGACTTATTTATTTTACTTATTTACTTATTGAAAATTATACTGATCTAAATGGTAATAATTATCTCAAAAAAAAACTATTTGAAGAATGCACTGGCCTCCGGAATATTTTCCACGTTGAGCATGAGATACCATGGCTGCACATCCCTGCAGTCCTTGTCCCGCAGGTCGCTGTCTGACCTGCATTTCCCCTGCGCGGGTTCCCTGCACATGTGTTGGGATAGAACTGAATTACGTCCTTTGATTGGGGAACCAGACAGTGCTGGTCGGTCTCGATGTCGAAACCCTTTTTGTCATCCAAGGGTGACTCTGTGTTCTGTTCTTCCTGGAAGTGCCATCCCTTTCCCTGGCTCAGAGGGGAAGAGTGTGCGGATTTTAGTGCTCGGGGGGAATCCCGGCTGGGACTGCGAGTTCTCAGCCGCAGAGCCTGGTTTTGTGGCTGCGCCTGTTCAGCGGGCGCTTAATCATAACACTGTTAATCATAACTCTGCCTTTGAGATCCGGCACCACGGGGTGATGTTCGCTCGTTGTTGGAATACCGAGAGACAGCAAAACAGCTGGCGAGAATCTTTCCGGGAAGAAAGAAAGAAAAAAAAAAAAAGCAAAGGCGAAACAAAAGCAGAAGGCAGCATTCAATACTGAGTCCGTGTTTAGATTTTTATTTTTTTTTAATCTTCTCACCTGCAGTGTTTGCTGTATGTCTGAGTCTGTTATGGTAGCAAAGAGACATTATTACCCTTTCAGAAAGTGCAGCACACGTGATACGGGCTGAGCCCAGGAGCAATGGAAGCACAGTAAAGGCTCAGATAAGATGCCACAAGTGAGCGCAGAAGCAAAGTGCTTTCTTGAAATTTTACCAGTCATTAACTTTGCTGCATTAATTACTAATTTTCAATATTGTTTTGCTGTGTTTTCCGGTCTAGCATAGTCTTTTTTTCCTGTCTGTGCCTACTCAAAATTTTTGCCCCTCATGTGGACCTCGTTACCCTTACACTGTTATTAAAATGCAACAGCAATGTCTATGCGGCAGTACTATCCAAATAGAAGTAAGCCAACATTTCACATAGGCATGTATTTTGTAATGGACATGTAATTTTACCACATTTAAAAAACTGTTTGGTGGCTGTTAGGCCTGTTTTTTCGTGATTTAAGAACCTGAAAAAGATAGCTTGGAGAACAAATGACTGCTACCACAAGCTTCCACAATTGTGTTTAGTGTGTGTCCTTAAGCCAGGTACCCTCTCTGACAGCATGAAACTCCCTGGATGGCTTCAAGAGGCTTTCCAAATTACCGTGTGCTCTCCTGATCAGGAACAGCCAGACCTCCAGAGCTCCCTGTAAGGGCCACCTGCCTTCTGAAGTGAAAGGGGGAGGGTTTGGGTCAGGAGGGTTTACATTTACAGAGAGCCGTTGTGGGTGATAAGCGTTTTGGTGCTCTTTATTGGGCAGAAACTCTTGCATTTATTAAGGTCTTGAATTTTTTCAAAACTCTTTTTTTTTTTTTTAAACCTTTACAGAGTGGACTTAAATAAAAATGGCAGTCCCAGAACAAGTTTAGAATATAATAAAGTGATATCTGCTTGCATCTCAAGCCTTTCCTGCGTTCTGTGATGAGTTTATAAAGTTAGGGATTTGTATACTCAAATACGTAGCCATGCAGACATAGGTTTGTCACTGTCATTATGTGATCGGTTGGGTCATGGTCTGTGGCAGCAAAAGGCAATATGCTGAACGCTGTGAAGACAGGACGAGCTTGAGACATACTAAAAATGCACATAATGCTTAATTGCTTTTCACGATCTGCTTTTCTGCTAGGCTGTGCCTTTGTTGGCATGGAGGCAAAGCGTGGTGGGTATGATGAACAGACCAGCCCTATCAGATGAGATAGGAGTTCTGCCTATCTGGGTACCCTGTCTCCAGGGGTGCACGTCGGTGGGGGAATAAAAGGACTGGGCAAACACAGACAGATTCTTGCCTGGATTAACTTGCCAGCCTTCAGCAAACTTTGGTTCAGTTCAGCAAACTTCCAGTTCCAAGGCCAGAGGTTGCTTTTCTGTACTTGGCAACATTTCTTTTAAAATGCACTTAGGCCAGTTTTTATGGGAAGGACAGTAAGTTACATTCAGTTTAAAGTAAGTGCTCCTGTAGTTGAATCAGGCTTTGAAATAAGATTCTCTAATGCTGTTTGGTTCTGTATAACTGGTTACCCAAACAATACCTGAACGGCGAAGCTCTGTTTAAATAAGCTTCTTTAAACGATTTTCAGCCCACATGTACATGTAACCACAATGTAGAAAACAGATACGAATGTTTGGCAGATACTTAAAGACAGTGGTGGTGCAGGAATTTGGAGGACAACACCGATAAGAAATGACAGGACAAGTGATCTGGGGGTAAGGTTCTCTAAAGAAAAAAAGTAATCCACTTTATTCCCTCCGCAGATTTAGGACATGGGTGTTTTTGCTGTGCATGTCAGCCTCGCAGATGTCAGGCTGTGGCAGACCGGTCTCTGTTCATGCCGTGCACCTTGGCAGCAGGTAGCCAGAGGGGCTACTAGCAGCGATAGCTAAGGCCGGGGGCTCTGACCCTCTCCCCCGAGCGGGCAGCCCTGTTCTCTGGCGGGCAGCCCAGGGGAGCTGGAAAGCAGCACGCTCTGCACAATCTCTGCCTCTTGACCAGAGACAGTCAGGGTCACAGACGTGAATATTATCTTTGTGACGCTTCAAGCAAGCAAACAGATATTTTTTTTTTTTTTTTTCCAAAGGAATGTTGCATGCGGGCGGTTGAATGTAAAAACGCCGTATCAGATCTTTCAAGAGCTGTTCCCTTGAGGGGATGTCGGGCCAGCTCAGCCGCCCGGCCGGGGCAGGGGCAAGGCAGGGGAGAGGGAAGGGAGCGCACACGCGTGTGCATGCAGTTCTGTGTGTGTGCGCACACATGTGGGAGTCATGGAGTGGCCTCTTTTCACTTGATGAGTCCCTTGTGTCTTCCCTCTGATGGTAACTGAGCCAGGGAACTCCTCTTTTTTCCTGTATCGTAGTCCGGGAATCATGCCCTGGACATTTTTTCGGCTGAGCACATTTACATAGAGGAAATCAGCCCAAGAGAATCGCAGAATCACACAGAATCACAGAATGTTAGGGAATGGAAGAGACCTTGAAAGATCATCCAGTCCAATTGCCCCGCTGGAGCAGGAACACCTGTCTACAGAGTTGAATGTCTGCAGAGAAGGAGACTCCACAACCTCCCTGGGCAGCCTGTTCCAGTGCTCTGTTACCCTCACTGTGAAGAAGTTTCTTCTCATATTTAAATGGAACCCCCTGTGTTCCAGTTTATACCCACTGCCCCTTGTCCTATCATTGGTTGTCACCAAGAAGAGCCTGGCTCCATCCTCGTGACACTCATCCTTTACATATTTATAAACATTAATGAGGTCACCCCTCAGTCTCCTTCAAGCTAAAGAGACCCAGCTCCCTCAGCCTTTCCTCATAAGGGAGATGCTCCACTTCATCATCTTTGTTGTCCTGCACTGGACTCTCTCCAGCAGTTCCCTGTCCTTCTTGAACTGAGGGTCCCGGAACTGGACACAATATTCCAGATGTGATCTCAAACGACGCCTCTTCGAACAGTGTTTGTACTAGACAGTCTTGCACTGGTTTCAGGTGTGCCCCCCCTTTTTTTTTTAAAACTGATAAAGGGGACAATACAGAACACTAGTAGCTTTGCTTTAAAAACAGGTGTATAAATATGTCAAAATACAGTATCCTAAATACATTTACTTGCACAACTTAAACCAAGAATGCACTGCTATTATTGCCTTTATATATGTTTTTTCCACATCCTGTTTAGTGATGCAGTTGAGCAAGAGAATATTTTTTATTTGGTCCATCTTGAATTGCAGATGAATACGAGTGTGGAGCTCCCTCCTCCTTTGCAGAGCGGCAGCACCAGGAGGAGCAGCACGGGAAGGGCCTCTCAGGGTGGCTGCAGACCAGAGTGTGCTCCTTGGGAAAGGAGACTGAGGGAAGCTGGCCCTTGGTCTGGCTGAAAAACAAGGGGACGGTCTTTTAAATAAAAACCAAAATAAATAAGCAAGCAGGAAGGGGGAAGGTCTTGCCACCAGAGTGGGAAAAAATGAAGAATTTTGTCTTACACAGGGATGAATTATCAGCTGGCATAAACATATTTCTGTTGGAGTTAGAAGATGGTTTCTTACCAATAGTACTTCGGTTGTAGTGGGAGCAGTCAGGAGAAAAGGCGGGTAGTTTTGCTGGAGCCTGATCGCTTTGTCAAAGATTTTTTTCTCCTGGTTTTGACTGTGGTAGCACCTGACTCAACTCAAAAACAGGGCCTGGTTTGATCCTGTGTACGTAAAGCCTGGCATATCGTACAGTGATATTGTATCTGCTGTTATTTTAGCAAAGGTATATATAGAGTGAAAAATCTAGAAAAGAAAAACAAAATGTATGATGGTTCCTTTATGAGAAGTCAGTCAGCAGGCCTTCTTTAGGTTCGTATTTATCAGGTTTTCAAATCTGGCTGTAAAATCCCTGCTTCTGAAACTTGGTATGAGCTTCCAAGCCTGAGAATAGGGATGGCATCCTGTGTTAAACTACACAGGATATGTTTCAGCCCCTGACCAGCTTACAGTTGTTTATTTGGTAAATGTGTGTGTAGAGAAGTTCTTTTACCCTCTATTGTATAAACATTTCTTTGTACTGGCTAATTTCACTATTGTTCTTGGAATGCCATTCTTACTTTAAACTTCAGGGTTTTCTGCTTTGCCAAGGCCAAGATTTCCGTGATGGCACACCTTCTCCCTTCTGGTTCTCTCTGTTTTTCTCCAAAATCTGTATGTTTTCGCAGGTGTTTTCCCACAACTTCAAAGGCTTTGTTTCTGCTCTTTTCAGCAGAGGAGGCCTGGGTGCAATAGCAAGAGATACCCGTACTCCAAAACGCTCGTTTCCCTGGAAGCGTGTTGCTTCTGCAGAGCTCTTCAGCTGAAGTGGGTTGTCCAAGAACCGGCCCTGCACGTATGACCGTGTGTCACAACCTCACTTCTGCCGGGACTCTTCCCAATTTGTACAGGCTGTTGATGCCCCCTGTTTCGGTGGGTGTGTTTGTATCGGGCTTGCAGGAGTTTTACGGTGTTTATGATAGTGCTTCAAGCAATGAATCGGGTTGCAGTTCTGTTTTCTTAGGTCCTCTAGGAAAATACAGATCTTGTTCTGAAAAAGTTGGCTCTAGGTTTTGTTTCTGTAATGATTTGTCTGGTATTTTCCCCTTTCTTTCAACTTGGTTTACACTTAGTTTCAAGGAGCTGTATTCGTATGACTGTGCAACATTGAGAATTGTGGTAGGTAAACTTGGCTTATTGGGTTCGTACATGTTGAAGCATTTTAAAGAAACACAGAAAAAGAGATCTGTGTACTTTAAAAAAATTTTTTAATAGTAAGTGCGTTCATCTTGCTGCTGCACCTCTGTAATTGCCTTCTATCTGAAGCAGATAAAACTGTTCCCTTCTAGAAATAAATATTCTTTGAAACAGAAAAGCAAATCTAGAACGTGCTGAAGCTGTGTAGCCTCTGAAGGCTGATGGGATCACAAAAAAGCGATCCAGGGGTTCATCCGTCTCATTGCGTTATTGAGTCTGCTCTGCCAAGTCACCGGCCCTCTTAGATGAATCCGAAAAAGAAATTCTGGCATGTAAGAATAGTGTGATACAGCATGAAAATTCTCCCAGACGTGATCTGGTGGCTACCTGTTGCAAATGTTCAGTGAAATAAAACAAAAATTAAGCGATGACTTGGAGACCACAAGTATAAGATACCAATATTATAATTAGAAGCTTTTGCTTGTTCTGTACAATTATGTCTTTAAAGTAATGCAGGAATATTAAGATTGCTTTCAATTCAAAAAAGAAAAAAAATACAATGTTAAGGACAATGTTGAATTTAAATGTTATTTCTCAGAGGGTTTTTCCTTGTTTCAAGTGTGAGAGAGCAAAGCCATAGAATCAATCTGTTGTGATTTAATGGAGAAGATATGTACTATTACAGAGAAGCAAAATGACACTCTGAAAACAATTCTTTTGAGTGATAACTTCGAAGTACATATACTATTGAGGGCTGTTTTCCACCCTGAAAAGAGGAAAGGTATTTTGTTTATCACAGAAAAGCAGTGTTTCTGTGGCAGGCTGAAAGTTTGACTCAGGCTGCGTCTACACCAGGATGTTTCAGTAAGAAAGTTCCCACTCCTGCTGCCAGCACTGCTGTCTTTTCAGTGATAACTCTGCTGGGTGGATTACTGTAGGCAGGACTTCACCTAAAATAGATTTCTGTGGTACGTGGCTTATCCTCACCGCCTTTACCTTTGTTACACATTTATCAATGGTAGCGGCAAATACAGTGAAAAAATGGATTTTTCTCAGCTCAGTAAAGGTGAAACGGACCACAGTGCAGGTAAACTTGTTCTAAAACCTGTGCGAGGACCTCTGGAGCTCTGGTTGGCAGCTCTCTATGCGGTCCAGCCAGTTCCCTTTGCCTGGTGTCATTCAGTGACACCTCTAGGCTGCTGCCCACCTTCTTGCAGAAGCAGAGTTTGGCCAGCTCAGGGGAACCTTCGGCTTTGCCGTTGTGCTCCATGGCACTGAGCAAGCTCCTGCTACCTTTTGTGATCCCTGTGGTGCTAGCAGAGAACCCAGAACTACTGCTTTCAGCTGTTCTCCCTGTATTAAAGTGTGGATGGCACTGGATTTGTCTGTGTAAGAAAAGAAGCAAAGGCACCAGGCCAGACCAGAATTTGGTCTTGCTCCATGTCCTGGCCAAGCAACAATGGGAAATACCCAGAGATGAGTACCAGAACAAGGAGAGGAGTATAAGAACAAGTCTGATGGGAGTTCTTCGGTTGTAGTTATGTTTGTTTGTTTTAATATTAGGCTTAATAATAAAATACTTAAATAAAATCAAGCATATGCATATATTGAGCTGTCTTTCTGAATACTAGAGTTTGCTCAGGGACAGGTATTTGTTCTTGCTGCTGTGCGTGTGAAGACACTTGTGAGCATTTGTGCAAGCATGGACTCGTAGAGAGTCCTCGCCAACAGCAAATGCCACATCTCTGTGGGAGAAAACGGTAGTGTTCTTAATAATCGCTTCAAAAAGGTTGAACAATTTGTTTGAAAATGGAATTTATTTGTTAGAGTTTCTTTGACAGTCCTCCAAACTTGAACCAAACGGCCACATACCCTGACTCTCCATACCTTGGCCAGCGATCTGAGCTCAAGTCCTTCTCTCTGACACATGGCCCTCAGCTGCTTGGGTGGATATTGCGGAGCTCTGCTGGTTTGAGAAGCAGCTTCTCCTGATACCTCAGCAGTGGTGACACTGTGTAAGAGGGACAGAGAGGCCACCCTCACCTTTCCACCACAAGCAGAGGACTTGTTGGTGTAACCTTTTGCCTCAGATCTCCGGCGTGTTGTGGTGCCTAGGAAGCAAATAAAGACTTGGACACCTTCTGTACAACAGAATACTATGCAGGTTTCCTTCCCCTTCAATGGCAAACTGTGGTCCTCACAATCCTATGGACCGGGAAACATGTTCCTCCTCCTGTGGGATGTTCTACAACTGGGGCTGGAGGAAAGATTTGACCTTTCTTACTATGAAATTGTAGGTAAACGCGAAGTGCACATATAAAATTATGGACTCTGGGTTGTTACTATCCAGGAATGCAGTTGTAGTGTTCTGCTAGCCTTATTAATGTGTCAGAATGGAGTCAGAAACATCATGATGCCACTATAGAAATTCACGGTGCATTTTTAGGTTGGAATTTCAGTCCCCCAAATCAAAAATACATAGCAGAAGTGGGCAAACGTCAGAGAAGAATGACATGGAGAGCTTGGAGCAGCTTCCCGATGAGAAATGACTATGATGACTAGGGCTTTTCACCTTGAAAAAGCAGTGTCTGTGGGGAGGATGTGATAAAGGTCTGTATTAGGAAGCGCATCGAGAAGGATGATCACTCACTGCCTCTTCTAAAAGCAAGAAGTGGGGGGCAGCAATGTAACCACGAGGTGACAGATCAAAACAAATAGAAGGAAGTGGTTTCTCACATGCGTGTAATTAGGCTGTAGAGCACTGTGGATGCTGCAGGATGTTGTGGATGCTGTAAATGTGCAAATGGTCAAAAAGCAGGCCCGTAAGTTCCTGGAAGAAAAGTCTACCAGTAAAGACTGTTAGTTACGAAGACACTACTGCTGCCTTAGGAAGCCCCTAAGCTGAAAGTTTTTAGAAGTTATTAGAAGACAGTG
Organism: Pampusana beccarii; assembly: GCA_013399365.1. Classification (NCBI taxonomy): domain Eukaryota; kingdom Metazoa; phylum Chordata; class Aves; order Columbiformes; family Columbidae; genus Pampusana; species Pampusana beccarii. Next base: position 712,188 of record VWYH01011368.1, on the reverse strand, counting down.
TTCTGGAGAACTTTCACTAGCTGCTTGCCTTGTTGGTTTTTTTTAATAGTCTTCCTCAAACATTTGTTGTTTGCTGCTCTGTAAGCTGGAACAGGGGTTGGTGGGCCTCTGATCTCACACCGCTACAGCCATTTTTGTTATCTCTGACGTTGACCACGAGTTTTAATATGATGTCACTTTGCAATTTGCTGGCTTCCCTTTTTTCACCTTTCAGAATCCCTCTGATACATCCCTGGAGTTTCTGGTGGCTCCAGCCATCATCCCTCAGCCACCTCAAACTCTACGTGCAGTTCAGCACTGGGAGCGGAGAGAAGAAGCCGTCTGAGTAATGAGCTCGTGGCTAGTCAGACACAAGTTGATATATGGGGTAAACACACAGATTGGAATTCTTTCATAACATCTTGATTACGAAAAGATAACCATGATGTTTATATCTCCCTAGTTACTTGTAAAACCCTCGCACTGTGTGTGGGGGGAGTGTTTTTGTTTTGTTTTGTTTTTAAAGCAACTTTTTTGCTTAGTGCTTTATTGTGTGCAGTGTTTTTAGTAATAGAACTTTACATATTTTGAAAATCGCTTTCTGCCTGACTTTTGTGTTAGGTATTAGAAAAGTCCCAGGATTAGAGCTGCAGTAGATTGTTAGCAAATTCTCTCAAAAGTATTACCCCAATGAGCTCAACAGATTTTTTTTTTTTTGGTACCAATTTGTACGTAAGTGCAGCCTGTGAGTGGAGTTTTATGTTTGGAGGTGCCGAAGGTTAAGCTTTGTCATGATGAATTGTGGTCCAGAATGCTAGAAATTTCAGGTGCTTTCTTCATCGACGAAGCCAGTGTCTGGAGAGCTCTGAGCAACTTCCATACTTCCCAGTCTTGGTAAAGCCTGGTGTTCCTGGAGGTGGGAGAGGTTTGCTTTGATATCCACCCGGGCTTTCCTACATCAGAAGACCTGCACATCCTTTTCGGTTAGCCCGTGGTGCACCTCCCTGCAGAGGTGAGAGCACTGGGCGTGTGATACAGACATGCATAATGTTAACCACAAGCTTTTTATAGCAGAGCTCTTCTTAAATGTGAAAATTTCCATACAACTTTTTTTTTTTTTTTTTTTCATGCTACAGGGTGTCACATTTCAAAAGGCAGCGCTATGGCAAGCCAGTGGTTAGTTTATATAATTACTTTGAAATTAGGAAAATGATATAGTGATAAAAAAGTTGGCTTTGTGTGCAGTAGTTTCTTCCTGGAGTGATTTCCTAGGTTTACAAGTAATTTTGTTGAAAATACAATATTATTTTGCTGAAAGAACTTATGCTACAATAGAGAAAATTTTTTTTTTTCATTACTTGTGTTGTTTTACTAATTTCCTTAGTTTGCTTTTCACCTAAGCTTGAGTGACAAATGGTAACAGATTAGGTTATAACAATATATACATTTAATAGCTATGTATTGTTTTCTGTGTGTTTTATTAATGGAATGAATCCTCAAACGAAATATTTTTCCAATAGGGAAACAAACCAAATATCTATCTGTTCACAAATAAAATACATCAAATTCTAGAAGTAGACATTTTAGACATAGCTTGAATAGCTTTTTTTTTCTGTTGTGTCTTCTGCAGAGCTGCTGTTCTGAGGTGCTGAAGTTTCTTTGGAAACATGACACAGTTGAGAATTGTATATTTGACATACATGACTCTGGACATTGGTCTAGATGTTTAGCACTATTTCTTCATGGAGAAAAGAGTACGGTCAGCCTTGAGAACTTGTACCACAATAATCTGTTGCTTTGAATAAGAGAATTTCACAGAAAGAGGTACCAGCTGATTTCTGTTTTCTGTCTTTGAGGCTGGGGCAGGGGAAGAAATTTTGCATTGTGAAAGTTTGAGCTCGCAAACACAGTATTCACTCAGATTGTTCAGCCGATGGTAAATGACACTGAGGCTCACATGGTAGGGGAGAGATTACTCACTCATGGATGAACATTCTCGTTTTGGGCAATCTCTAGGCATGGCAGAAGGTAGATCTGTTCCTATGGCTTTTCTATTTGGGCTACATATTAGGAAGATAGTTATTGTCCTTGGGTGGTGTGTGGGCAGAGATCCGTCTGGACCTGGGAACTTTGGTGGGTTTTTCAAATTCTTGTCATTGCTTATTCAGGCATTTCTTGGACACATTACAATTTTTCACAGGTAAAACATTACAAATGGCACTCAACCCCAAGCAAGAGGCAGCATAAGCAACTTCCTCCGTATTGGACAAAATAAGCAATTCCTAGAGAGTTATGGATGGATCCTGTATGATGTTCCCGTGGGGGATGATTCCTCGTGCTTCTGGGCAGCAGAGTAAGGCTCTGGCGTGCTTTTATCCTGCATGTACTACTGCTGTTCCACTTGCTGGGCCCCGAACCTTCTTTGCACAGAAATCATTGTTCTGAGGCCTGAAATTAGCCTGTTTCATAATTACAGTGCATGTTGTAGGTCGTTGAAATGTTAAAGAGTGTTCGGTTAATGCAGTGTGTTCTTCCAGAAAATGCTCTAGGCATTTTACACTTTATAAAAGGGAAAAAAAAAAAAAAAAAGGCCTAATAAAATACCCAGGGCGAGCAAACAAACAAAAGCGCATTCTGTAATTCGAAGCGATCCGGAGCCGTCTCGAGTTCATGAACCAGCGCCGGCGTTTGATGTCAGCAGAAGGGAGCGGAAGCGTGTGGTTTGCGAGCTCCTCGCTGGCTGAGCCCGCGGACAGGCCGGGCCGCGCCGGGGGCACCGCCGCGCAGGCCTGACGTCGGCAGCGGGGTTCGGGCCCTGCCTCCACCCGAAACTTCGTACGGGGCCGTGCTGGAAGTTTCTGCGGTGTTTGCTGTCTCGTGGTAGGCCACGATCGACGGGGAAGCAGGCTCGGACATCTCTTGTGCCCCGCCAGATTGCCGTTTCATCATAGGAGGGAGGAAGAGAAAAAGCAAGCTCCGTCCGTGGAGAGAGAAGCAAGCTGCTGCTGGAAAAGAAAAAAAATAACGTTATTGCCTCATGTTCCTTTAGCATGTGACCAGTTACGGCAATTGCTGATTGTCTGCATACCAGGAAAAAAAATGCCCTGTAGTGTAAAAAGTTCACAGGCTCTACTTCAGGTCATTACAAATGACCTTTCCTCTAAAGGCAGTTATTCAGGAAGTCAGCTACTAATCCAGCCTTTAAATGCACTTCGCTGAGCAAGAAGAAAATTGGAGAGTACAAGAGAGGGTGGGTTTTTTTAAGTCTGTAGTGAACTTTATTTTCTTTCCGTTGTCTCTGTGTGATTTGCTGAATGAGATGACATCTCTGAAAATAAACTTTTAAGTATAATGGAGCAGAAAGAAAAGAAGAAATTTAAGCGAGGTCACAAAAGACTTGAGAAGTGTATTTAACACTTTATCAGTTAAGAGGATGCTACAGAGTGTACTCTGCATCCTGCAGAGTGGGGCTGCTTCTGGCTGGAGAGAATTTGTAGCTGGAACAGATACAGAAGGTTGAGGGGATCAGTGATGGTGTCTCAGGAGCAGGAGCAACACGGGCAGCTCAGGATCACAGGGATTGCTTGGGGAAGGGATTTTTTTCTCCAACTGTTCCAGCTTGACAGACTTTTTTTTCCTTAGTCTGTATCTTTCAAGCAGACAAAAAGAAGTAAGGTGTGTGTGTGTATGATGTTTCTAACATGGTTGCCTTTGTTGAAAAGAGAACAATGTGAGCAGTACACAGTGGCAGTGCGGAGTTTTCTGCCATGATGATGATGATGATTAAAATTCTCATCCTGCAGAGCTTGTTTGACCTGAGAAATACTAGGAAGAATTTCTAGAAAAGGACAGAGTTCACATTCAATCAATGCATGTTATATTAATAATGCTATTCTTCAAATTGAAGTATATATGTAAAACTTGAGAATAACAGATATATGCCTTTATTATATATGATATAGAGAGAATATACATTATTTTCTATATATTTTATATATATATATGTAGAAATAGAAAATATTTTCATGTAGCCATCCACCTGCACACAAAACAGCGAGCTTTTTAAATTTCATTTCAATTGGTTGTTATTTCTATTTACTGCCAGTCCTTTTCATTTCTTATGGGGAGGAATCTGTCCAATGACAAATAGGGAAGAGTTAAGTAGACTGCTGTGATATTTCCTCTGACCTAGCTGAAGAGTTACTGCTAAGTCAGTGGACACCTATGCAGGTCTAAAATAAATTATTCATTAGGGAAAGTGGGTTTGTTGGACTAATTGCAGGTAAGAAATGAGGGGCTTCTGAATGTGTGTCCCTTTTTTTGCTTGTGGAGATGCTGAGTAGCCATTAATTTATGCATTACCCGTGTAAAGATTTGATGTAAACTGAACCGAGAAAGCTCTTGTACTTGAGGCATGAAGTGCGTAGGCATAGCAAAACCATAGTACATGCAATTTGGGTATCAGTAAAACCTACCTGCTTTAAAAAAAAAAGAAAAAAAAAAGCTGATCACATATCTGCACAGGAAAATAAAAATAAAACCATAAACCTCAGAGTTCCTGCGAATGATTTGCTACTAACGTCAGTATTTTTTTAGAGAATGAGATGATTTAGATCAAGCAAACATTCTTCTGACATTAGTGACGTAACAGTCTCGTGTTCAGAGAGATTTCCTGTTTACTTTGGGTCTGAACACAGACGGCTCAAGAAAGTAGGTGCTAAAATTTTCATTCCACATTTGCACAAGAGGACAGCCCAAACTGTTCTGAGATCTGTAGCAAACTTGATATACATTTTTGTTCTTCAGAAAAAAGGAGATGGTGACAGTTTAAAAATCTCACAAGATCAGAGATGTCTTGGTTTGCTGACCAAACTAATTCCTCAATTTTCATCCAGTAATGCAGAAGATTGTCAGGCCATGTCCATTTGGCAGCCTTGTGAAATACTCCTCTGAAAGGCAGAGATCATCTTCCTGTTGCATTATTTTCCTAATTATAAAAAAATGGGGATTCTATATAATAACTTGCTGCGACTCTTCCTATTCTTTTGAAGATATGTATGCATCAATTTCCATCTGGCTGTCCACTCTGTAGAGAATGAAGGAATCTGTTACAAACAAACCATAGTCAAGATCTTGGATGGACCAAGACCAGAAATAAGTATTATGGTCTGAGATCAGAAATAAGTATTTTTGACTGGGGTTTGGTTTCGTTTGGTTTGGTTTTTTAACCTTGTATGGTTGCATTTTGAGAAATAATGTCATAGATGTAGAAAACTTGCTTTGTTTTGCTCTCCGTAATGTGAGTGTTGAGCAGTCTGGAGACGGAAGTCCTGAGGTTGCTTTTGAGCTCAGGTCAGCCCAGCTTTGCTGCCAAGGCAGGAGACCTTGTTTTACTCCCAAGCGATACAAATCTAATAGTAGAAAAACACAGCCTGCAATAGAGTCATGAAGTCAATTTTGTTTCTGTTTTGATGGTCTCTAGAAAATCAAGATTACTGATTGTTTTTGTTAGCTGACTTCATTAGATTTGTATCCTGTTGAGTATAAAAGGCGTCTTTCTAAATGTATGATTGTGGTACTCGCGTATGGAAAAATCCCAACATTGGGATATGCTTTGGCATTAAATTATTGTGTGTTTAGGGATTCTGCAACCGTTACCTTAATCTGCTGGGGCGAGAAATTGCTCTATGTGAAGCTGTTTGGGAATTTACATTATCACTAGAAACCAAAACTGGGTCTTGGTGAGCAGGTTTGTGACAGCAGCAAACGTACATGCAAAATAATACATGGCATATGGTAGGAAAAGCGTAAGATTTTGCTTTTAGCGAAAGAGAGGAGGAAGCGGAAGGAACAGCTCACGGCTGGCTGCAGCGGGAATGAATTTGGGTCAGTGGGACGCGCTCACCAGATGGGGACATCCCGCGCTGCAAGAGCCAGGCTGGGTTGAACTAACACAGAGCGGGATTAATAATCTTGCGTTCATTGCTTTTTACCTCGGTAACTGTACTCAGGGTTTCCTGGTGCTCCTGGTTCTGCGCTGTCAGCGTGGGGACACCCAGCAGGGCTGGTGTGAAGCCCGTGGGGCTCTTGGGCCTCATCAGCTCAGCAGCTTCCAGGGCAGGTTGTCCCGGGATGCCGTGGAGCTCCGCTCGCCCAGGGCTGCGCCTGAGCTAATGGGGCTGATCCAAGCTGAAGGTGTCTGCGGGGTGGTTTATTTGTGGTTTGGATAACACGGCTTTGAGTGTTTTACTGGCAACTACAGAAAACAGGGGAGAAAAATACAACACAACACACGTTTTAAAGTCGTACCTATCCATAGTTTAACTTGTAATGGATTTGATGCCACTTTAATTATTTTTTTTCCAGGCAAAAACTGCTCCTCAAAAATGCAGATGTTCCTGTTATCATGAATACGTATTTTAGTCAGAAGGTGCTACTCAGTGAACATTCAGAAACAAGAGAGAAGACATATGGTCTTACAAAGATGTTTATTAGGAAGCATATTGTATCTTTGGCACAGACGTTCAGACTAGATGACCCTGACGCTGAGTTACACCAGGAATCTTCAGATAATCAGGTAAGGACCATTTGGTCCACGGTTTAGCACTTGCTAAGAAGTTGGAGATATTTGGAAATCATAACAAAAACAAAATTTCTAAATTACTGACCTGTTCAGTTTCCACTTTCATTTAGCCAAGGCTGAATAATCTGCAAGTGTTTGTTTTAATAATATTTTCTTAGTGGAGGCTTTTGGCCCATCCAAATGCTTAACTGCTGTGAGGTTATTCTGCTGAAGTCTCACTACTGTGCTAAATAGTAATTGTAGCTTGGTTTTTCATTTATTTTTCACTAATTATTTATAGCTGAACAGCTAAGCTTTATATGAAATAAAATCGTGTTTTCTGCTAACTCACTCGAGATATTATTTCAAAGAAACATTACTTTTTCCCACTCCTGTTGACTAGGAAACTCAGTTCCTAATCGATCCTATCCTTTCATTAAAGCATCGATTGGTAACCCCACTGCCCTTTCCCACCCTTTCAATTTGATTTTGTTCCTATTTTGACTATTTTTTGTATTAAAATGACTACTGACTGTGCATGTTTCTAGCTGTGGTGATACAAGCTGAAGTATTTTAAGGGATCTGGTCTTCTGAAAGAAAGGCATTATATTGGCCACCCAAAATCTTTCTTAATATTTGAGAATTTTGGCCCTACAAGTTTGATGAACAACACTGAGTGCCAGCATTTTGTGTTTATGTATAATTCCCATTATAGGCCTGGGAATGAAAAATTTACGTAAATCAAATCCTAATCTCCTTTCTTGCTTCAGTTTTACTTTGTAAAAAGCTTCTACTATGGTATTTGAAAACCAGAACAATTTACTTGTTCCCCTCATGGTTCCTAACAAGCAAAACCACTTCGTTTAAAACTCAGTAGACAAGTTTTATTGCAACCGCTTTGTAGACAAGTGGGTAGTGTTGTACCACAATTTTCTTTTAAATACTGCAAATTCTCCTTCTCTACTGGTGGATAATGCTTAAAGCATGACTCTAATACTCTGAAAACCTCTCTCGGCACCCAGCTTCTTATAAAAACAGGTTTCATTGTGAAAACAGAATTTTGGCTTGTGCTGGGAAGGAGCCTCTGTATATAGACCATGTTAGTCTATATTTGCATACAATTTTTACTGAAAGAGATTTATTTTAAATCTAAAATTAATGAAATTACTAATTTAGATTAAGGCAAAATGTAGCGTAATTTTATTCATAAAATTTATTTTGAAAGTTTGGATGATTTTATTCATAAGATATATTTTGGAAGTAGTGAAAAAATAAAAAAAGGTTTGTACTTTCGAAGTTTTATACTTTTCGTGAATCATCTAATTCTTTTACATTGAAACATTCTACATTGAAATGTGTAAGTCTGAGGACCAACTCACTATTCTATAAAACGAGACACATCTTCATTTCCAACTTAATCTCAAAGTCTGGAAGCATTCAAGATGGATTTTACCCCTTTTTTGGAAGAGGAAAGAAAATAGGAAGGAAAGAATACCAGAGGAGTAAAAATGAAACTCAATTCAAGGGGAAGAATCATAGATACTAATATCAATTCTGTTTTCCTGCTGGTGTCACCTTCATCTCTCATGGATCGAGTTAGCTCAGTCCAGAGCACCAGTTAAATACAGGAGAGCACTGTGTGCTCAGCTCTCTTGAGTGTTCATTAAAAATCCACCATAGATAATGGCCATTAGTCTTTAAATTAGTTTAGGTGCAGTATGTGTTTTGAAACTGATTTTGCGCAGTGATTTTTCCTGCTGAAGTTTTACTCTTTAGCGCTACGTTATTTCAAGGTCCCGTGAAATGCTTCTGTTAATGGGTTTTCCTTCACCAGGTCGCTTGTGCTCCGCAAATCCATCACAAGTGTGATTCGAAACAGCATCCCTTAGCACAGAGTGCTGCTAATGATTCTCTGCTTGAAATGGTGGAAAGCCAGGGAGCGGTGGGATGGAGAGAAGCGCAGGTCCGAGTCGTTATCCAAAGGGTGTACTGTTTGCCTGCAAGAGAAGCTTACAGAAGCCACGTTCAAGGAAACAAGCCTCTTTGTGCAGCATCCGTCATAAATTCAGATCCACCAAGTGTCAGGTGAGTGATAAGATGCATGGGAACTTTCCCGTTGAGGCTGTGATATATGAGAAACCGTAGAGGAGGGAGTTTGGAAATTTCATCCGTAGTCATCAACTCGCAGGGAATAAGCACAAGGTGCAGGGCTCCTGCTGGAAGTGGTGTAGTTTTTAACAGGTATAGTGTGACACACAAGTAGTCCTGCCCAGAGGAGAGGAGGATCTGTCTATAATTCATGTGTTGCATGAACAGATGACAGGAAGCTTGAAAACAAATTAATGGGAAGTTAATTTAAAACCAGTGATGATCATCGACGTCTTATACTGTTCCTTGAGTTTCACAGAATAATTGTTGCTGCCCATTTACTTAATTCAGTCTCCAGTATGTTCTGCTAGTAAGTTATGCTCACAGGGTGGTCTTTTGAAACAGAAGAGGAATACATAGAGAGGAGGAGAAACAAAGGGTTTTTCTAAAATGGTGATTTCGCACAGATGCCATTGAAGAAACATAAGTATACACATGCAGACTTCCATTGTGAAGCCACGGGAAAAGCTCCTGTTGGCTTCTGGAAATCTGAAGGTCACAGCAGTTCAGCTCCTCTGCAGTAAAAAGTGATCTGGTGTCAAAACATTAACACCACTGCAGAAATCTTATACACAAAACCCATGGAGCACATGGATTTAGACGAGTGGTTTTAGCCTCTCCTGTTTTAGTCTTTGCATCCTAGCACTCGTCTGTTTGCAGTGTGGGGCATCGAGATTGGGACCTTGTTTTCTTAATTACAAAAGATACGTCAGACACAGTTTTCCCTTTTGATCAGTACCGAACTGTTGAATGCTTTCCTTCTCCTTTCATGATCCTCGAGGTTTGAGACCAAAGGCTAATTTCAAAGTCTTTCTCAGCAACTCTGGGTCTGAGATCACTGCGTTTATTGTTGAATTTCCTTCCTTTGCTTTTGCTCTAACTTTTGGTTCATAGAATCATAGAATCATTTCAGTTGGAAGAAACCCTCAGGATCATTGAGTCCAACCATAACCTAACCTAACTCTAGCAGTAAAAATCATGCTGGCTTAAAATTTTAAAAGGTAGAATACATTCCGTTTTGTTTTCACTCAGGAAGCTGATTAAAGTGAGTTGCAGTGGCAGAGCTTATATAAATCTTCTAAGTTCAGCTTTTCAGGACATTAGGAGATCTGTCTTCCTGCGGAGTTTAGGACCTGAGTGGAGATGTGCAATTAGTTTAAAAGGTCCCATTGAGAAATCTCCAGATGTAATTTGCAATGGGCTTTGAAGGGATTCTTCAAAGGTTTGAAGAATTTGAGTTCCTGTAAGCCACCCTGCTGGTTAGTAGCGTGCTCACAGGTCATTCTTCCTGAGCTTTTGAAATACAGAAATTCTTCCAATTCTTGCTACCTTGTAAGTCACTGGATAATTTACAGAACTCATTGATGAATAAGATTTCTCCAGGAGGAATTTAGGAAGATAATTCTTTCCTAAAACGCAAGCTCTGTCATCACCCATAGAAAAGTAAGTATCAACAGCCTTGTCTCCAATATTTTTTTAGAAGCTCCTTTGCATAATAGTTATATTGACTTTAACTTGCATTATTTCTTAAAAACTAATCAGTACATCTTGTTGTGTGAATGCATTGCTTTATACTTAAGTCATTCTTTTTACAACATGTATTTTTTTTAGGGTGAGAGGAAAACTACTTTAGCAGCCCCACATCAATATGCGATTTTGAGGACAGTATTCCTCTCTGTAGATTTTCTCCCAGGGCTACATTTGACCAAAAGTCAAGGCAGCTGACAGTCTGTTATTCAGGCTGATTTTTAACACCATCAATTCTAGCAGAGTTCAAGCGATAATACCCTCTCCATTTCCTTTCCAACTTTTAACCAAAAGTGTACTTGAGATCACACAATTTGAGGTAGTTAACCTGCCTGAGCCCACACCCTTCCCAGGAATGGGGTGAAAGAAAACAGAAATCTCAGACTGCACTTCTTATGTCAAACTTGAAATAGGAATAAAATAAAAAATGGGGGCCCATTGCTTCCGAGTACATGCTGTAGCTGGGTGTTCTCACACACACTTCTCTTGGAAGTTCCTCAAATTGTATAGATGTCCCAGCTCAAAAAAGAGCTTGATTGTTGTCCTTTGCAGCTATCCGACTGTCTTTTGGATCCTGAAAAGAAAAAATCAACCCACTTTCTCTTCTGCAAAGAAGAAAACAAACACTTGTGAAGACGGAGGAATGGAAAACACCTCATACTGCTTTATCAGCTGCTATTTCTATGGCTGATAAGCATCCACATGAGACTTTTCTCCTCTATCAAAAATGTCTGTGTCTGTCACCTGATAGTGAGCAAAAGGGTCCAACGCCCTCTGGCAGTCCTTTGAACCAACTGATGGCTCGTTCTTTTGTAATTAAAATCAAAAACAAAACAAAAAAACCCGAACAAAAAAAAAAAGAACAAAACCGAAAAACAAACCAACCCACAACCCAAAAAGAAAGGGCAACAACAAAAAACACCTCCTTTTTTTTTGTAAACTTCTTTTTTTTTTTCTGAATTAAAACTGCCATGAAAGCAACGTTTGTATTTTATGAGGCAAGGTGAGTTATGTAATTCACTGTTTTGTAAACGAAAGTTTCTAATTAGTTATCAAGGTAGATGAACAGTTAATTGANTTCTCTTGGAAGTTCCTCAAATTGTATAGATGTCCCAGCTCAAAAAAGAGCTTGATTGTTGTCCTTTGCAGCTATCCGACTGTCTTTTGGATCCTGAAAAGAAAAAATCAACCCACTTTCTCTTCTGCAAAGAAGAAAACAAACACTTGTGAAGACGGAGGAATGGAAAACACCTCATACTGCTTTATCAGCTGCTATTTCTATGGCTGATAAGCATCCACATGAGACTTTTCTCCTCTATCAAAAATGTCTGTGTCTGTCACCTGATAGTGAGCAAAAGGGTCCAACGCCCTCTGGCAGTCCTTTGAACCAACTGATGGCTCGTTCTTTTGTAATTAAAATCAAAAACAAAACAAAAAAACCCGAACAAAAAAAAAAAGAACAAAACCGAAAAACAAACCAACCCACAACCCAAAAAGAAAGGGCAACAACAAAAAACACCTCCTTTTTTTTTGTAAACTTCTTTTTTTTTTTCTGAATTAAAACTGCCATGAAAGCAACGTTTGTATTTTATGAGGCAAGATGAGTTACGTAATTCACTGTTTTGTAAACGAAAGTTTCTAATTAGTTATCAAGGTAGATGAACAGTTAATTGATTTGTATTTGAGACAGGCTGTTTCATTGTGTATCTTCTTTTGTAGCACTCCACAATAACCCAGATGCTGTTGCCACAGAGAGGCATAAAACTGCATTAAGATGAAAAGAAACATGAAATTAAATGTGGAGCAGGGGACACGAAGCATTTTGTTTAAGGCACCCAGTTTCTAGAAGGAGACTGGCAAATTGTGGGAGAAGCCTCTATTTTCGTTGTAAGGAAATGGATTAATTTAATTGGTTCATACCAGCACGAGTAAAGCACAGAAATTACTGTAATGCCTATGTGCATCTAGCTTTTACTGTTCAGAAATACACATGTATGGAATCTGGCCTTTTACTAATAGACAAATGGATACATCTGATGGGTTTAAGTCTGTTTAGCTGAAGTATCTAAACCATTTTCTGAGGATGCTGAGAAATCATTAGAGACTAAAAAGTTCCCTGGCTTCTGTCTGCAGAAATTAGTCCCAAGTTCCCTGTGTTATTGTCAAATAATTTGCCTTTCCCCCCCTGTAATTAACTGTTCTCGCAAATGGACTTTTCATGCTGAAGGAGTTCCATGCGGGGGGGGGGGGAAAGTAGAAAATATGACTCGCCATGACTGTCTGCCCCTTTCCAACATTCCTGGCATACTTTTTACTGCCTTTTCCCCTCTGATGAGAGAGAGACTTTTGCGAACGACACGACACGTGTTTGCCTAAACCCGATCGTTTTGACTCTTTTTGAAAAAGGCCTGGCTTACACGTGCGAGAATACCAAAGAGACTCCTGTCAACCTGAGGAGCTTGCTGGCGCTGAGGTGTCTGACTCACTGCCTCAGCCTTGTACTTTGTGTTCCTGGGCTAAAGCAGTGTATAATTTGGATTTTGCTCTTGCCAGTATCTGTTTGTTTTGAGTGGGCCACGTGAGTTCAGTAAAAAATAGAGCCGGTCAGTTTTGTGCCTTAAAGGACGGGGCTGGTTGTGTGGTAGTTGGTGAAACTAAAATAGACACATTTTTAGGACTGTTAGGCAGATAAACTGGCCAGAGCGCTCAAAAGATTTGGGTGAGGAGGCTGGACAGAAAAACGTGTTTTCTGCTAAGAAGGAAAAACTAATATAAAACAATGCTAACTGTAGCTGTGAATCCACATTTTAAAATCTTTATGGGTGACTAAAGAAATTTTCCATTTGCTTCTCTCGGTGCATATTTTGACCTACTTCCCACCTGAAAATTAGCACTTTGGCCTGCTGTAACTTCCTATTCCAAGAACGAAAGAATGACAGTACATTTACTTTGAAAAGTTGTGTGATCTGCCTCTATCTGCTAGTCATCAATAGTTCTTTTGGTTTTGCTCTTTATTTTGTTTTCAATTTGCCAGATCTTAGAGAAGTGGAAAGGTCAGCTACCATGCAAGCAGGACCCTTGGGGAGCAAAATATTTAGAGGAGCTGAGGATTTGTTGGGGCGGCTGGAAGGAATAGAAGTGTGAGGAAAGTCACATTTCTCTTTCTGAGCCGGCCCCCAGAAACACGATAGTCAGTTGCTGGGATTCATTATGCTCTGTTCCTATGTAATTCTGTGTAAAAAGGTTTTATTGGCAGTGGTAACCCCGTAAAACTAATTAGTTTCGAAGTTGTGTTTCTTTTTTTTCCTCTTTTTCTTCATCTAATGATCTTTGCTGTTTATCTTAACACAAATCCAGTCAATGGGTTATCCTGTCCTAAAAGTTGAGAGTCAAGTGCTACTACTGGCATACCAAGTAGGTGGACTAATATATTGAAAAATCACCCTTCTGCTGTAGAAAACCTAGCTTAATTTTTATAAAGCATATTGAAATAAACAACAACAACAAAAAAACCCTGGAGGTCTTATTTGAAAAGAGCCCAGATTGGAAAGGACTGCCTTGAAAGATCCATATTCACAGATGCTAACATCTGTCAGAATGTTTTTTGTGGCTGACTTAAATCTGTTTACAGCATTCCATTTGTTTTTTGTGTTTTTTCAACAAAACATTTTAAATGGAATGGTCATAAATGCAAGTTTTTAAAAATTACATTATGTTTGTGGGATGTGATTTTTCAAGTGGGAAATAAACAGGAAATAGGTATCCGAAGTGCAGTAGAGAGTACTCTTTAAGATAGAAGTTTTCTCTGATTTCCCCTTTTCAGATCCTTCTCAGAAGTGAAAATACATGCTTTTAATATTCTTGCAAAGTAGTCTAATTGCTAATTGACAGTCTTGTAATGGTTCTCCTAATAGCTGTGGTTCAAGGTCTAGTAACCTGTTTCTGCTTTGAAGTCTTTTTTGTTGTTGTCGTTCTTTGTTTTTTTATTCAGAGTTAAGACTGCCTGACACTTGGATTATTCACTTTTGCTCCACCCTGCTCTATTTGTAATTTTCAAACTGGAACCACCAAAACAGAGAGTAAGGACAAAAGACTGTTGGATAAACAGCTTGGGTATCACATTGTCCAGCTGAGACATTAAATTTTATTATACATTTAACGTGGTATCTTCCCTGTGCTGTTGCCCGGATAGCCCTGAAAGTCTGTTTTCCGTGATGCTGATGCCGCAGACAGATAGATAGAACTTGGGCTTCTTCCAGTGCCACTGTAGTACAACAATTTGTTAATTTGACATTACCGTTTATTTTTCAGTGCTAAATATTTGCATAATCTTACTCTGTCCAAGGGCAAGGTGAAAGCACTGTTATCTGATATACTCTGTACAAATTTAAAAAAAAGGACCCCTCTGCATACACCACCGTTTTTCAACCCTGCGTTGGGAATAGGCGATTAAATAATCTGCCGTTGTTCTAAAGTATGTTGGGGCAATGGTAAAAGCTGCTGATCTCGAAAAGAGTCTCAAGAAGACAGTAGCCAGCATAGACCACAAGTGTGACAGGGGTTCGGTCTCTCTGGAAAGCAAATGGGCAGGAGCAGAAACCAGCTGTCAGACGGCCGACACCGTGTGTGCAGGCTCCTGTCTACGTCTAGCAAAAAGGAGACACTGGTTGCCAGCTTGTGTTTCCTCCGTGCTCAAGTGCTTGGACTCGTCAGTGAAGTGCCCGTATGTCACACCCCCTCCCCAGCCTTTTGTTGGTCATGAGGGAGGAGCAGCTCTACTTACTGATGTATTCCCCATGATAAAGAAATTGCAGACATATGGAAATAACATAGAGAGGCAGATAAGTGGGATGGAAGCATCATTATGTAGAGCTGTGTGTTCACCGCCACTGGCCTTGGAACCATACCTTTTTGCACCTTCCACATCTGATGTTTGCATACAGGGCTTTAGGAAGCTGGGGAAGATTTATTGCACCTGAACACCTCGTTTCCCGCTGATGTGTGTTTTATGGCTGTATCCACCCAACTGTTTGCTTTTTCTTTCAAGTGAATATGTAAACACGGGGAATGGGAAGAATTATGTAGTCCCCTGTATGTTATCCTATAGTGGAGACCAGTATAGGGAGTAGAAAGCGAACAATTTGGAAAGGTAATTTTCCAGCCCTACAGCCACAATCAAGGTATGTGTTGCTGTACATTGTCTGGTTTACACCAGGAATAGTAATTTTCCGGCACCTGTTACTTGTCAAGAATTATTCTAAGATGGCCTACGTAAAAGGTATGGAATCTTTCCCTTGGTTTTGACCTTTATTCCCCTTGAATTTTTGTATCCCTGAAAGTTATGAGGTTGACAGAACTGAGAGCAGAAATCTTCCATGCATGTTTTACACCTCTGCCTTTCACTGGCTACGTGACTTCAGTCCTGACCTGAAAGAAGTGTTAAAGTTTTTCTGGAGCTCTCTGAAACTTTTATAAAAGACAGAATGTGTCTCTGGGGTTTGTTTTCCCGCTACCATGGTACAGAAGACAAGGACCATGAGCAGCCATAATGTTCTAAATGCCTAGATGGACACACACTGAGCTAACGGTTGGGAGAGAAATTTAACCACCCAAATATCGCGTGTAATTTTCATGCAACTTGGGCAGGTAAACACTCTTTGTATGCGCAGCCTTAAGTAGCTGCATAGACCAGCGGATGTGCCAAGAAACATCAGCATAGACTTAATACGATAGCATGTTTCTGAAAAGGATGATTCTTGGAAATAACTTTTTGTCATCAGCTTTGTAAAAGCTGCTGTTTGGATACAACAAATCAATACTCCTTGGAAAGGCGTTACAAACATTTCTTACCCTTTTGGGAAGAAGGATGTCTTTTATCCCGAAGAATGCGGAGTCAGGAATACTCTTTCCTATGTGGTTTTAAAGTTATGGACACACTTAAGTAATTAAGACAAGACAGACTCTGAAAAGGATGATGTTGCTGGAACATAGGCCTGTACATCTCTATCTTATGCTTTTATACACTTTATCTTATACAACACAAAATATTAACGTACAGCAAACAATACAAGTAAAATAAAGCTCCTCAGAGAAGACAATCTTAATTAGCATTGTGGTTTAAAATTGGTACGTAACTTAAAAATGCACTTAACAAAGTTATCTCATGCTCACGTGCCAGTCCTGCCTGGCTGCAGCCCCTGCTGGTTCTGTTCCATGTCTCACAGCCAAAGGCAGTCAGCAACATCACGCTCGCAGGGATCTGCTGTGTGCTCTGCCGAAATCCTCAAACTCATTTCGGGTAGTGCCTCAGCTCCCTCTTTGGCTAAAGGGGCGTTCACAGGGTCTGGGGAAGAACATGCTCCTCAAACGAGTAAAGTGATGAGCAAAGGCCTGGGAGGAACTTACTGTGTCTTACACTTCACAGTGTAAGGACTGGAGTGGAATGGTAGCTAAGAGAGATTTAGTTATTTTTGTCATTTTAGTCCTACAGTAAGAAAAAATGACCTGATACGTACTGCCTGATATATGTTCAAAACGTTTTTGTAACTCACTGAATTTAGCTACTTGATTTGAGGCCTGTGTTTGGCTGCAGCAGGAGCTCCTCTGGACAACCTGCTTTACAATTGCTTAAGGCTAGGACTGAATGCAAAATATATTTCAGAGAGGTTTCACGTTTGGATGGACCAAGAATGATGTCATGTAGTTGCGGAGTGTAGTTTTTGGTTGTGTTTGTGTTGTGGGCTGTGGTTCATTCAATGTCACGTGATAACAAGATTTTATATACATATTTTTAAAAAATATTTCTCTGTATCAGTGGTTTCCCAACTTGGGCACTCTTACTTTTGGTGCTATGCCAGTCATGGAGAAGGATCTCAAAGAAGCAGCTCCAGATCCTGCCCTTCTGGAGGTGCTAAATGAGCCATCAGGCAGCTACCGCCTGCCAGCTGTGGTTGTGCAGCTGCTTACTCCAGCTCGGAGGCACTGACTGGTCTGTGCAAGTGGAGGTGCCAGGGCTACACCTGAAAGCTGACTTCATGCGGCCACCTCAGAGTGGCGTGAGGGCACTGGTTGCTCCCAGTAGCCTTCCTTGTGTCTGCAGCAGCGGAAGGAAGGAGGCAAAGATGGAACTGAATGCACTGGGCAGGCTCTCCCTGGCTTTTTGGTGGCTCTTCTGCCCAGGATGTTGTTGTCCGCTGTTTCAAATACACATGAATGTAGATAGCAGGGAGAAGTTCCAGAGCAAGACGTAGTTGAAGTCTCTACAGCGTTTCCACTTTCCCTGCATTTGCACTGCAATTTGACACTTGAAACTTCTGCTGTCACTGCATGATCGCGTCTTCTGTACAGCAGCGTCATCCTTACCTAGGAGTATGGCTTTAAGGAAATTATTATAACAGTATAAAATTATTCCGTATTTCTGAGTAGTTTCCCCGCTATTCTAGGCCAAGGGCAGCCACGTCCTTAGGAGTGCCTGCCTGGCAGGTGGGGTACGGTCCCTTCCACAGTTGTGCAGTCGTGGTCCTGCTGCAGCACGTGCTGCAGGAATTCCACCTGCAAGGATGCGTTCGTTTCTGTTTCTGAGTGAGTGAGCGAACAGCGGAACTGCAGGGAACGTGCAGTTAGTGAGGTGGGACAGGAGATCGCACTGGAGTCCCAGCTTCGCAGAGGTGGGAGTTGTGGTTGGGATCATGGGAGTAGAGTCCCAGGGGAGGGAGTGCATGGTAGGTTGTGGGAGAAGGAAGTAATGCATGGAGCTGAGGTCCTCATGTAAGTAATGTGAAAGTGGTCGTAAGGTATTAAAATACCGTTTTGTGTGAGTTACCTTTCTGTCTGCCCGTTAATTTCCCTTGAGCCTGTGTAGTAGTTCCTGCTATGGATTTCCTGAGGCAGCAACTTTCTCCGCTATTGGCTTCAAATATGATCTAGACATGACAGCTACAGATGTTCTTGTCTTTGTCCTGTAATGACGGGATTACCCATTTTCCCCCGCCTCTGAACAAGTGCCAAAATTTGTAAATTCAGTTTGACACAAGGAAGAACGTGCAAGGAAATTGATTCGATTGGAACAACAAGTTAGATCGCATCTTCAATATAGAACTGTAAATTAATGGACCATAGTACCATAATGTAAACAGGAAGTGGAAAAACCTGTTACCAAAAACATTCGGTGCCAAATCTTTGCAAAAATGTTTTTATTTCTTTATTCAACTGTAAGCAAATACAGAACTAGAAGAAATTGTGATGAGCCCAGCGGAGTGGATAGCAAGCCAGCGTGCCTGGCCTCCCAGCAAAGATCCGAAGATCTGTCTGAGGTCACCTGCTGAAGTACAGAGAAGCAGACAAAGTATCTGCTTTTGAGATAAAGCCAACTTATTTTAAAATAGCAGATAAACAGTCCAATAGTCAAAGAATAATGAAAAATGTGTTTGTGTGCAGCACGGTTGAATAAAAATTGCTGAGTGAATAAAAATTGCACTTCAGTATCCTGATGTTTTGGTCTGAATATGCAGCCCTGGAGTTGCATGCATCCTCTTTTCCACTGAGTGGAAATAAATGTTTTTTTTCCCTTTTCTGTTTATATACTGGGTAAATCTGAGTCTCTTTCTTCTGCAGTTTTGTTTTATATCTGGCGCAATAAAAACATAAATCCCGTAGTAAGTTTTGAGAGCACGCAGAACTCTGAAGCGTCGTTTCTCTGCTCCGCGTATGTCATTGCGCGCGTTATTTATTGTAACCAAATTCCCCCGCAGCAGTGCAGCGAAGCAAGTGACATTACAGCAAAACACAGCAACGCGTTGTAAGAATCTGGCCGCGCTCAGCCTCGGGGCGGACTGACATTTTTATGCCCGTGGGTCAGCCCCTGGGTTAACAGACATTTCCTTCCTTCATCCGCGCCGTCACGAGAAGCCCGGGGCTCCGGGTTGCGGGCGGGTTTGCTGGGCGGCCACGTGCCCCGTCTGTCCCCCGGCGCCCCCCGTGCGTCCCTGCACACCCTGTTCGGTAAACAAACTGCGCAGAACCAGAGCGAGCTGGTTCGGAGCAGCCGGCTCATTCACACAGACCGCTTGGAAAGCGGTGCCTTTGCGCAGCCCTGACGTACGGGCTGAGGGAAGCGGAGAAGGCAGTATTTATGTTTTCATTAATGCTTTTTATAGCTGCGAGCCAGCTGTAGCTAGTTAGCATTAGCCTGGGACATCTATTAGCGTGCAGACCTCTTACGCAGGATAAAGGGCTTCTGATGGAAACAGAGTTGTTACTCATGGTACTCACGGCTGTGTGTTTACATGAAGGCTGTTTGTGCTGACATAGGATATCTGTTAGAACAGCGTGCACCTTTTTGTTGAACAAATCTTCCAGGATTCGAGAGGATTTCGTGTAAAATCCTTTAGTGTAGCAAATAATGAGATTTGCATCTTCCGATGGCTTATTGCTTTTTTAAAGGCTATTCTTTTTAAATAATGCTTTGCAGCTGCACAGATACAGAAAGTATTTTCTGTTTAGCTTTTAGGATGAGTCGGAAATAAGCAGTATTACTGCAAGTCTCGAACGCTCTAGTTTGGACTGCTGTATTTTTTTGCTATGAATGATGTAAGTGGCTGGCAGTAGCACAGGATGAATTGGACCTAAGGGTTTGGCCCAGAGGAACTGATGGCTCAGCTATCCTTCTCTGGTTTATCCCAGTTCTTGCCTTTTTTTTTTTCTTTTTTCCCCTCTTCTTCTAGAAGGCAGTTAGTCAGAAGGGCATTTAAAAATAAATAACTAAAGCAACTGCAAAACAGAGAATGAGGAAGGCACGAAAAGTGCTGGTTTTAATGCTCCGGTATGACAAGCACCGTGGTCTCTGGTATTTGCGTCAATACGACACTTTCCTTTTCCGGTCAGTAAGTGTTCCCCAAACAATTCTGACAGCTCCGCTCCTCCAGGCAATGGCAGAGGCACCTAAAGAAGAAGTAGGAAATTTTGTCTATCCTCTGCTATGCATTTCTGTAGAAGGCGTGGAATGAGCTTATTGCTTTCTCACAGCTAATTTAGTCATTTTAATAGTTAAAGCTTTGGAATGGAAAGTTTCAGGACTGGCTTCCCGCTCAAGTTTTCCTCTCCTGAGGAAGGCAGATTGCACTGAAGACTATCACTGCTATTCCTGTTCTTCCCAGGTGTTTTGCCTCTACTTGCAGTGTGTTTTACAGAGACTACAGAAGATTTCTGAGCCATTGTAAAATGGTCTCAGCATGAATTCCCATTCCTCTTATCTTTCTCACAGTCCCACCAGTTGTCAGTGGTGAACTCTTCAAGTCCAGGGGAATTCAGAATTTCATTGTAAAAAGCTTTAGTTTGCCTTGTTAAGCCTAGCCTCCTCATTAAAATGTTGATTACATCAGCCGTCATCATGTCAGAATTATACCTTGACAGTTCACAAAGAGAAGCTTTATAATGCTATTCTTCTTCATCTGCACAACAGTATCTGTATGTGAAACTGCCGGGTAGCTCCAGATGCCAATGTCAACTCACATGGTTGAACTATAGCCTTACAAAAAGTCACGTTATCTCCCAAAATTGAATCACTTCTAATCTCCTGTTCAGATAAATTTCCTCCACCCATCCATTTAGGTACACCACCCTTAATGATCCACTTGAAAAGAATGTGACAAGCTCTGGGAAGCCCTGTGAGGCTGTGGAAGCACAGCTCATGAATTATGCGTGATCCAGTGCCTACAGCTGTACCCTCAAAATGCAGGTGGGAAAACTTATATCAGCAGTATCTAGGCTTCCTACAGAGTGTGTTCTGTGATTTGGCTCTGTATTACCTTTACAAATGTGGGCCAAGGCTCAGTTCATTCCAGTTTCAGTGTCAGCCAGTCTTTTGAGGGCCAGAAGAGTAATTTCTTACTCAGGCAAAGTCAAGCTTTGATGTGCTCACATTCTTCCTTTTAATGCAAACCAGGAAAATTGTGCTGGAATGTTTCGCGCCATTCGGTAAATCCGCTGGAGGCTTTTGTTCGTTGTGACCTGGTAGAAAACATTTTTGTTCGTATTTACTGTTCTCGTAAATGCTTCATAAGCAGTTGTTGTGATGTACGTGGAAATGACGTACCTGGTGTCGTCACGTGCTGGCCCTTGGGCTTGTTTTGAATTGGCTGTTCTGCTGTTCAGGGTCCTTTCTCATTTTTTCCTCATGCTCTTCTGACTGAAACTAAAACCTCTGTGCAAGAACAGCTGGAGGAATGCAGAGAATTGGGAAGAGAAGTTTTCTCCAACACAGGTTTTCCCATAAAGACAGCTGGGACAATCAGCTTCGTGCTACTAGCTTTAGATATTGTGGACATAGATGGGTGTATCAGATACTGTATTACAGGACCATGTAGCCTGAAAAGCGACGTCTTTCTCCTACAAACATTTGGCAAAGGTATTTTTAGTGTTTTCTCAAAGTCCGTGCTTCTGTGACATCTAATTTAAGACAGACAAATTTAACATAGCCAGATCCTGGCTGAGTCAGTTTTCTGTTCTCTTTAATTTATGGGTCTTGTTAGTTTTTCCAAAACACAAAGAACATGTGTTTGAAGGTAAAGAGCCATTTTTGACCCAGGAAAGGCACCTGGCTACAGCATGGATTTTACCATTCCTCAAATGCTGTGATAGCGTAGGATAGTACATTATTATGCTCTGCATCCAAGTGAAATATTTTTGACCTAATCTGGCAGGGGTTTTTCCCTGATTTTTCGGATGATATTTTCTCATGGCTTGAGGATGGTCTTTTTCTTGTGTGTTCTGTCCGTAGCATCCTAATGAGGCACATGATACGTGGGAGGCATGGATAGGAGAGAGATAAAGCTGCAATTTCTGTCATCAGGCAGTACTGGGTTGACAACTACTAATTTTATCTAATCTATTCACTATATACATTACTCCTTACTGTGAGTAACTGCCAATTCCCTTCTCTTGGCCCCTTTGCGGAATAGTTTAATGCATCTTTTCTCTCTCTGTATGTATATGTGCTAGTGTATTTCAGATCTCAGAAATAATCAGGTTGCCTGCTTAAAAAAAAGGAGACGGTTGTCTTGGGATACAGATGTCTAAATGAAGAAGACTGAGCATTAAGGAGATACAGGAATTGGAGACCTTGTTGGTGTGGTTGGGAAAGCCCTCCATACGTACTACAACACTGGTAAAGATAAGAGACAACAGGAAAATTTAACACTGATTTCTGCAGATTATTTGTGTCGCCTATTGTTCTCCACACCCACACACTTTTGCTTCATAGCGTCATAGAATCATTTCAGTTGGAAGAGACCCTCAGGATCACTGAGTCCAACCATAACCTAACCTAACTCTAGCACTAAACCATGTCCCTAAGAACCTCATCTAAATGCCTTTTAAACACCTCCAGGGATGGTGACTCCACCACTTCCCTGGGCAGCCTGTTCCAGTGCATGACAACCCTTTCTGTGAAGAAATTTTTCCTAATATCCAATTTAAACCTCCCCTGGCACAACTTGAGGCCATTTCCTCTCGTCCTATCGCTTGCTTACTTGCTACTTGGGAGAAGATCCTTCTGTTAAAATTTGCTAAGTATGTGAGCACTCTAAGTGAACTGTTACATATCTCATGTGCCTAGTCTGATGGGGCATGAACCTGATTAAGGTTTCTAGACATTTCTATGATGTGTCATGTGTACCTTACAGTAGAAGAGTGNGGAGAAGATCCTTCTGTTAAAATTTGCTAAGTATGTGAGCACTCTAAGTGAACTAAGTGAACTAAGTTACATATCTCATGTGCCTAGTCTGATGGGGCATGAACCTGATTAAGGTTTCTAGACATTTCTATGATGTGTCATGTGTACCTTACAGTAGAAGAGTGAAAAAAAAAAATCTCAGTTATTATTCATATGGTGCCATTTACCAATAATACTTTTTCATTTTTATTTCTGTTTGGAAACGCTGAGCTAAGCTTCCAGATTAATCTCAATTGCTGGTCTCTGCTAAAATGTAAGTTACAGTGTCTATAAACCAATTGTCACTTCATGTTGAGCACTGAAAACTGTTGAATGGAAGCAGTCTTTATATACCAGTGACTTTGACAACATCTTAATTACTCCTTTTTCCCCCAGTTATCAGTGACCTTTAACTACCAGTTTCCTTCACCAGACAAGTCCCGTTTTCTCAGTCCACCACATCTAAAATCTAAAAGCTCAGATGTTTTGTTCTCAGTGGTACCTCTTCTAGTATATTTGATTGTGTTCTTGCAATTAGCCAAACTCACAGGTTTTCTTCATCCTGCTGTGAAGAAAGTGTTGTCTGACCAGGCTTTTCTAAGTGGGGGAGGAGAATGGAAGGTGAGATTGGAGGAATGTTCCCATACTGGGAACTTTAGGTCAAGGATGAATGTACAGAAAGGTGTTGAAATCTTGGGAGAAGCTGCAGGCAGTGAGAGTGATGATCTTGTTGGGCAGCTTCCTGGGGGACTTGGCAGGTTGGTGATGTGTAGAAGATGTGGTAGGGTTAATTCTTTTAATGAGCAAGTGCTCAACTATGCTTCCAGTCACCAGCTCTTCTGGCTTGTGTCTGCCAAGCTGTCCAGTAGGGGAGTGGAAAAATAAAAAAGAAATCCAGAGCAGGCTCTTTTTATTATTAAATTATGACAATTTTGGTTTTCAATATGATGAGTTGCTCTGAAAATTCAGAGCCTTCAGCCCAAGCCCCTCACTTCCTTCAGTTCCCCAGCAATGCAAAAAAAAATAAAAGCAGATAATCATAGTTTCCCTCTTTGCTGAAGGCTTACCTATATGCAGAATTCACAGGGAGATGAATGCCAAATATCTGGGGTGCACATTTAAACTCTGTTCATTTCCCACACTAAAATTATGCACATATGCACATCTGAAGGGATTTTAGTCTAACTAAGGATTCGTGCCAGAAAGTTGTTCAGCTTGTCCAGTGTTTTTCCCACTAAATGCTTCTTGAGTCACCTTCCATCGTTTGCCTCTTGGTCTAAGGACTAAGAGTTCTGTGTTTATCTTCACAGCAGCAGCACTCAGACTGGGTATGAGAGCTCCTGCCAACCCCTCCGCCTCTGAGAGGCAGGAGAGGGAAGGACCAGGGAGGAAGCAGGGATGCTGGTGCCATAGGGGAGTGCAGTGGAAAGGGACATCTGGGCAGCGGAGGCCAGGATGGCCATGGGGTGACCCCATGGGAGACGGCTGCTCTCGCAGGGCTGGGCGTCCGCGCAGGCAGAGAGCGGGAGCCCAGAAAACATGTGGCTCCTGCTGTTGCTGAATCCCATCCTGCCAATTCTCCGTGGAGGCCTCTAGCACGGGTTCAGTAGCTCCTGGCAGCCAAGGGCTCTCTGCATTGCTCGTTTGTCCTTTGGCTAGAGCTCACGGAGCACAGCTCCATCAACAGCTTATCACATGCTCTGCTCTTCTTCCTGAAGCTCTCCAGCAGCACATGCCCTCTTTCCTTTCCCCTACTTTGTGCACGGCTTAATTTGCAAACTGCTATTTCAGAACCCTACAGTTTGCTTGGCTTCTTACCCTATATAAGTGCATTCCCTTCCCAGACAACTGAAAATCTGTTATTTTGAAGACCTGACAATTAAGGTGATTGCAAAATGGCTAGAGGAAGGATCAGTTCGAGTTGTGTCACTGGGACCATGCAATATCTCGACAAAGACTAGTTCAGCGCAAAATGAAGTGTATTTACAAGCATGTGTAGTGTTGTTTGTGAGCTGGAAGCAACTCCTGCCTATCAATAGTCTGATACTTTATGAAAAATTCTTGTGACCTTTTATTTGCAAAGCTGTTTCAACCCCATTGTTTGCCATAGACTTTTGATGTTCAAAGGGGAATGCCCTCAAGGTAGGAAAATGCCTTGTTTTCTTTGGCAGCAGCTACAGCTGGCTCTAGCGTGGAAACAGTTGGGGTTGCAGAGGCAGAAGAGGGAGAGAGATAAGAGACAGCGTTTCCTCCTTCAGCCCAAGAGGTTCATGTCACCTGGGGCAGGAAATATTTCAAGATGAGACAGACAGTTAAAGTAAAGCTATTCTCAAACCATCCTCCGAATTACAGCATAGACCACACGGTCCAGCTGTTTCTGTAGGAGCATCTCATGGTACTTCCCATACGTGTGGAGCAGCAGCTTGGGTGGCGCTTACCTATAGTCAGACCCAGGGCTGACAGCTTTCCACTCGCACCCGGCAGCGGGACTCCAATGTTCCCCTTTTCAAATCATAACAGACTCTTTAAGCTATAGACTCTGCCAATGCAAATAGATATTCTCTAACCATATATTGAGAAGCACAGGTGCAAAATACTCAGAAGAGATGTAATACCAGATTTCCTGCAGTGCAGAATGTACGTCCTAAAAGCTGGATGTGTCATCTGTTGATTTCAGGGTACTTAACCTTGCCACCTTCAGACTCCTAAGGCTGGAAGGTTTTATAAGTTTTGTTTATATTTGCCTCATGGATTAAAAAAAAAATCAAAACCACAATGACTTAGGATGTGTGGGTTTGATATGTGTATTTATACGTATGAGTGATACATAGAAGCTGTGTGTTTATTCTTTCTAGACCCATGTTTTCTCTCAGAGCAGCACAGCCTCTTGCAGTTCTGATTTTTGGATCAGGCTACTCTTTCCGTTTTCTGCTGTTTTTTCAGCCCTGGATTTCTGTTCTCACAGCGCAAATGTGACATTTCTATACTAGCTAGTTTGCAGTCAGTATACGATTTCTTCATGCATTTGAAGTCATATTTTTGTCTTTCTCCCCAGTTCAGTATTGTACAATATAAAGAGATGAATATTTCTAAATAGTCACTATTTGTTTTCAGAATCGATGTGCCGTGTAAAGCAAATATCTGCATGTACAAATAGCACTGGTGCTCACAGCTATTTCTCTTGGATATGCAAGTAAAGGATTTACACACTTGTAAGTTCATATTTTGCTTACATAAATGATCTTGTTGCACTCTGTGTAGTGTGTTCTTCCAAGCATTGTGGGGAACATAAAAAATTTCAATACTGCATTCAAATCGTTTCAGCATATGGCATACAATATATACCACTTACAGAGCATGTGGAATAGGGCAGTACAGTGATTAGAATTTTATTCAGGAATTTGTATTTCTTTTGGCTGTTTCGTGTTTAAAGCAGTTTGTACATTCAAGGTGAAGAAGCGTTTTCTCTGAACAAATCAGCTGATCTGGGCTAGGGAGCTGCTTCCCTGAAAGGAGTGGAGAGATTAAGAACAACGCCAAAAAGTAGCGTTGGGGGAGTAAGGAGGGTCAAAGGCAATGTGGGACCACTTCTTGAGGAGTTGTGCTGGAGCTGGAACGCTGCAGTGGTCACTGATGCTCTTCCAAAAGGTGAGGACAGAACACTGTGTGGAGAAGTGGGCTTGGGACCAGCATCTTCTGTTTGCTCTGTATCAAAAAGGTATAGAGGACATCAAGGTATAGATACAGAAAAATAAATCCCAGAATGTGTTAATCTGGGGGCGGGGGTGGAAAAGGGAGGTGGGGAAAGAGAACGTGGGAAAAGAAGAATAGGAGATGGACATTCATTTTTTTTTTAATTGTGGTTTGAAAGTTGCACTTAGCAACTAATTGATGAGGATTGGGTTAAGTGGTAATTGGGTAACAATGTATTAATCAGATAATCATTAATTCTGACCAGATAATGAGGGAGGTTAGGAGAAACTGTGTGTTTAAACAAGCATGATTTTGGCTGAGAGCAACTATCTGTTACTTAGCGGGGCTGGAGAGAGGGGGCTACTGGACGTTGCAGTTTTGTTTTGTTTGTCAACGAATTCTTCAAACCCCGATTTAGCTGGTTTTTGCAGTGGATTGACCCAAGATTTGACCTTGCTTCCTTTTCGTCCCTCATCGACTCTCTCAGAGGTTGTGTGCACCTTCATTGCTCGTGTCTGTGGGTTGCTGGGATTTCCCCACTTCTGAAATGCATCTCTCTGTGTTATTCTCTTAAGTTGATGCAAACCACTGGCCAAGTGTGAGTAACTCTTTACGGGTAACTGAAGAAACCTTCTTTTGAGTAAAAGAACATTTTAAAGCTTATATAGCTGTGTTATGGGAGAAGGGGAAGGAAAAGTGAAGTGACCTCTATGTGGAAACACGTTCCTTTCATTAAAAAAAAGAAAAAACCCAAAACAACAAAGCCTTCATCCTGTAGGGCTTTTTAGGTCTTGATTACATTGTGAGGGTCTTTATGCTTTCTTCATCTTTCCACATCTTGTAATTTTGCTCGCAGTCATTGATAATACTGATAGTGACAAAATACAAGAATTCAGGTAATTGCGTGAATAGAATACTGAAAAAAAAATTCCTTATAATTAATTTTTTCCATCCATAAAGACTTACACCTACCTTCTTGCTTTAAATTAGCATAATGGTGATAAGCTAGCATTTCTGATGATATTTAAAGCTGTCTGGTGAATGTTTTGAACAGGTGAATAAAAAATTCAGCTTGCCATTAGTGTGTTGGTATAGTCTGAGGCTGGCTGTTTAAAAGGGAGGTAGGTAAAAGACTGAGAAAAGATGTTTCTATTTGAATATCTGAGGTGACGATTCATTTCATGCCTTAAATGAATAAATATTTTTTAACTAGCATATGTTTATTTAGGTCCAGATTATACTTTATGAGTTGCTTGACATTCCAAAAAACAGGCAACAAAAGACTCCTTATACATAATTTTAAAAGCTGTGGCAAACGGGTAGGATTATCTGTTTCATGGTGTCGTAATATCTCAATGTTTTGGCATTTTACCCTTTTGTTGTTTCCTAGAAGAAATATAGTAAGCCACATGCAAATAAGTTTTTTATTTTAAAAAAAGAACAAACCACCCCACTTCATTTTTTTGGCTATATTTTAAATATATTAGGCAATGGTTGACCATGTTCTGAAATCTCCAATTAGCTGAAGTGGAATGCAGCATTTTATCATTCATCAGTAAGAAGCTTCAATTAGTGCACCATCATTTTTGAACAAATATGATTAGTGCTTGAAGTCACGTGACTAATAATACCAGCTGATGAGTCCTCCCAGTTTCCCTGGAGAAACAGGGCATCATTTAACTTGTGGAATAGTCAAACAAAACAAGTATGGTACTCGAGGCTTTTTGAGTTTTAGTTCCCAGGAACTCAGTTCCCGTTAGTTCTGCTCCCAGGAAGAAGTTCCTTTTTCTCCTGTCAGTTCTGGATTTGAGTTGTTTTGTGTTCTCCTCAAGGGGCAAGCTGTATGATGACACCTTTACACGTAGTTGTGGCAGCAGACACTGCTGTGAAATTAATTCTGCCATATATTTCTTGTCTGCTCTTTAAGAAGGTTAAATCTTTGGCCTGTGTTTCCATTGGACATCTGAGGAGCAAAATTTGCTTTATTGTTATTGACTTTTCCTTTTTCAGATATGACACCGTTACGGAGGTACCATGGAAGGAAATCTTCTAGATGTTTGCCTGACTTTTCAGGAAAACACATACCCTAGGTTTTACTATACTGACTGTGCCCCGGAGTTACTTTTGAGCTACACTGGGGAGTTTATAACATCAGATATTGGAAGTACTAATAAAACTTAGGCCATGCCATGGTCATGATAAAATTCTGAAAAACTGCCTCACCTTTGCCACCTGGCTGGAAGGAGCTACCAGGTGGCTCTCAGAGGTTCTCTCATGTGGTCCGGACTCTTCAGTCTTGACAAGCAGAGAGGGAACAGGAGAGGAGCACCCTTCCTGAGGAGCCAGAGCAGAGCAGCTTTGGAAATCATTTGCTGCTGGGGAAATCCGTGTGCTCTCTGCTGTACCCACACGCTATACATTCAGGAGCTGCTCCTCGGTTAACTGCATGTTTGGAATGGCTGTTTCTTATCCTACAGTTGTTGAAGTCAGGAGATGTAAATGGTGCAGGTTTAATCCTGGGATAATAATATGAAATCCATCAATTTAGTGATAATGAAATCCATCTGCATGTCCAGGGAAGCAGCACGTGGCATTCGGTCTCTTGGCTCAGGAGTGGATATAAAGGAGAGGAGGAGATTATCTTCTGTTTTCTTAAAATCACATAAGGTTTAAACTGCAGCAGGGGTGGTGTACGTGTGGTTGAGTTTTCTGTGGAGAAAGTATGTGTCTTACCTTGGTCAGAGGAGGAAGAGAGCTTTGATATCGCTGATCCACACACAGCCAGGCCAACGTGTTCCTGCTCGTCGAGTTAGAGTAAGGTTCTGCTCTCTGTACACACTGATCAAAACACATCTGATAGAGGTTCTTAGATGTTCCTGTAGATTTCTCCAACTTAACTCAGACAAATGAGCAAGCTGTAGTGCCGAGGGCTAAAACCAGGAGAAAAACCTGTATTCTGCCTTTTTTTACAAGTATGCATGTTGTCCTCTCGAGCCTTAGGCCCATCTGCAGCATGGCTTCTTCCACTGGGGTGAATAAACTGTGTTTTGTATTTGTTTAAAATTCTGAAATCTTCTGCAGACAGAACATGTTTCATATTTAGAGAGAAAATCTTCAGATGGGCTTCGTCTTTCAGGAGTCCTTTGGAGCAAGAACGTTTAAAACATTGTGTCATAAACTGAATTGCAACAAACAGCTCTCAGAGGCTACTGGAGTTCAGTGAGAGGTTTGGGAAGTGACCAGCAGTTATGTATTACATCAGGTGTTGTAATAAGTATCATTACCCTTGTAAGTATTTCACTTCCTCTGTAATGCAAAATCTAAGTGCAAGTGTCCATAGGATCCAAATAATTACTATTATATTATCACCGTATGATGGAGCAGCCTATTTGGTGTGCATACTCACGTATGGATAATGCTGTCCCTATATGACAATAAACATCGTGTGAGTTTGTGAGGGATAAACGATGAAGGGAAAATTAGTCTCCCAATAATAGAAGCTCCGAATGCCTGTCAGAAAGGAGCCTCATTTGCCTTGCTGAATTTGATAATTAAAGACCACCTTTAGCATTGTGTGGAGGGGTTGTTTTTGTTTTTATTTTGCCTGCTACCTTTGTGAGAGGAAATATTTAATAATTTTTTCCCATGAATGTTTTCCTGTAGCTCTCCCAAATTGAGAATGTCTCACTCTACAGGAATGTGAACTAAAAACCAAATAAAGCTTGTAGGCTTCACAACACAGTCATTCGTGCCAGTGCTCTGGCCTGTGCTTAGTGATGACCCAGAGTCTGACGATTTGTATCTATTTAGTTCTTTAAAAACAGCAAACATTATTTATTTTATTTTCTTCTTTTTTTTTACCTTTAAATGAGCAAGAGAGATTATGCTGGTTTTGTCTCTACCTCCTGATTTTAAAAATGTTCAAATAGGTAGTATTTTGCTTATTATGAAAAAAGTAAAATATTAACTGTTCGTAATGCTTGTAAATACAAAGTGATAAATGAAAGGAAACCGTGTTTTCAACAGTCTCACTTACCAACTGATCTGCCTGAGTCTCAGAAGAGGAAATGCTAAAGTAAATATGTTCATTTGAATGATAATTTTTCACTCTAGTATATTTCAACAGTTGCAGATATCACTGGAGGATTTTTTTAAACATATTTTTAATAAAATTGTGTATAAATGAAATAGAAAGTCAGTAAAGCAGACCATTAAATAGCATCCACATTTGGACTTCTAGATGAGTTGAACAAATTCAGTAAACTATACAGAAGATACATCAGAATAAATATGAGTCAGAAGCATAGTGGCTGGCCTGTGGGCATGAATTGAAATTTGAGTTTGAAAGCCTGGACTTCACTTTTGAAGACTGTGTTTTAAATATTCAGTGTTAGTGAACTAATTCTGGTAGGGGAAATTAGGTTATGTGTTTGTGTGTTTTTGTAGTGTACAGCTGTAAATGCACGTTGGAACACTGAAAAGACTAAATGAACTTTAAAATCTGCAAAAAAGTAAACTTTGTAAAAATAAACTTTTTTTGGTTTTATCATGTTTTTCATTAGAATGTCTTTCAGTGTTTTTGAACTGTTTGTTACTTTTAGGTAGATTACATTTCTAAATTGTTCCGTCTCTTCTGCAGTTATAAAATTAAAATGTGACATTGTTTCTAATGTTACATTTTATGCTATCATTCATGTAAATATTTCGTGTAAAAGTTACTCTTAAAAGAGCTTTTTTACAAGGTGGGAGGATTCAGACCAATGTTTCCACTGAAGCCAAGCCTAAGGACAAATGTTTGAGGCGTGAGTGTAGTGATGGACCTTCAACCAGTGGCAGAAGGCCCGTTTGTTTTTCTGCTTCATCGTGGGTATGACTCAACCTGTGATCTCTTGATAGATTATTCTCTCTCTCTCTCTAAACTAACTTAAAATTAGCCTCACTCCACATCCATCTCCCCACCTCTTGTTGCCCTGGAAAGCTGTCTTGTCACTGATACACGCCAGGGTGCCCATTCAGTTGAGCTGGAACAGCTGTTTGTGATGCTAAGTCAGCAAAAGCTGGTGCAAAAGACAAATAGAATCATAAAGTGGTTTGGGTTGGAAGGGACCTTCGAAGGTCATCTGGTCCAACCCCCCTGCAATGAGCAGGGACATCTCCAACTAGATCAGGTTGCTCAGAGCCCCATCCGGCCTGGCCTGGAATGACCAGGGATGGGGCGTCTACCACCTCTCTGGGCAACCTGTGCCAGTGTTTCACCACCCTCAGTGTGAAAAATTTCTTCCTCATGTCTAACCTGAATCTCCTCTCTTTTGGTTTAAAACCATTACCCCTTGTCCCATCGCAACAAGCCCTGCTAAGAAGTCCATCCCCATCTTTCTTACAGGCCCCTTGAAGTACTGAAAGGCCACAATAAGGTCTTCACAGAGCCTTCTCTTCTTGAGGCCGAACAACCCCAACTCTCTCAGCCTGTCCTCATAGGAGAGGTGTTCCAGCCCCTCTGATCATTTTTGTGGTCCTCCTCTGGACCCTCTCCAACAGGTTCGTGTCTTTCTTGTACTGAAGACTCCAGAGCTGGAAGCAGTATTCCAAGTAAATAACTTCATTCTTGCCTCTGAGATGTGTTTGTTAAAGCCAGATCAGTTCCCTGATCTGATTTCTCGTGCTGCCTCATCCTGTTTTGCCATCACAGTTAGGAGGGAGGAGGGTGGACATGTACTACAGCTTAGGAGTGAAGAATCAGTTGTTAGGGCAGATACAACTTCATCTGGTATCTCCACTGAATGCTTCCTGCCCTGAAACTGGTTTTTAGTTTGTGGATGCTTAATGTGTGGAATTTTTAGTTTGTGGATGCTAAATGTTGATGCCTCCTGAAAAACAGTATTTTTAGTCTGCAGGTTTGATATGGAGATATATATATGCATGAATGTGTGTGTATATATATATACACACACACACATATATATGTGTGTATATATATATATATATGTATAAAAATGTTTAGTTTAAATCTTGCTGTTCTTGCAGAGCATGAAAAATACAGAATTTTACGATCTGTCAGAAAAATCTTTCGGTGGGTATGATTTCAAGTCATAGTTAAGAAGACACGCTACAGAAAACACAAATTATCTTGAAATCTATAGAGTGCTTGAATGCATGTCATGAGAAGCTGGACATTTTCGTAGCTGAATATGGTCATTGAAAAGTTTAGTTTGTGGGGAAGTGTAGGTGGAGATGTTAATACTTCTTTCATTACTCAACTAGAAATTTGAAAACAACGTGAAACGTTTGCTGTGTCCTGAGATTGCCTATGTTAAATGTCAGTCCAGAACTGCTTTTAATGTCACTAATCTTATACAAAGGAAGTTGAACATGGAAGGTAAATTTGTCTGTTTGTAGGCAGTCCAAGTATTCTGACCCTGGGCACACTGCAAATTCTGACTTTTGTTTTGTTTGGGCAGCTTTACGTAATTATATTAATACAGCCTTATGTTATCTGAGATAGTAGATGTCTTTATTTCTTTTCACATGGCATTCTTCTGCGTCTTACATACTGCAGACTGGCCTCATGGCAGTATTTTGATTTGATTATACAGAGGTGTGGGGAAGGACTTGAAAAGACAATGGAAGGGCATTCCTTGCCTTCTGCTGTTATGGTTGTATCTTGGGAAAACTTCTGACTAAATCCCACTGCAGTGCAAAGCTTGCGTGGTTTTTGTAGTTTTGTACTGTACCTTCAAATGCTGCTGCAGTACTGAAAGATAATATTCTTGCTTTCTGGGAGCGTCACTTTGTGAGCAGCCATGATAAGGTTCTAAGTCATTTTTGTGTGATGTGTAAATACGTGGTACTTTATCTCTGCCTGGTGTAGGCTTCAGATAAATTATTTTGAAATCTCCATTTACATGATGTAAGTTACATGAGAGTTGGAACTGTAAGAGGTATTTCTGTAGTGGAACCATCTGTTTACCTGTATACCAACATACAAAATAAGGAAAGTGTGGAGTCTGTTGTGGTGAATTTTGGAAGTGATGGTCTGCTGGCAATGCACAGCTTTGTTGGCTCCCCAATAACCATTCCTGTATAATTTTTATAAACCACGATTTACCATTTCTAATTTAATTTCTAATTTTTCCAGCTAGGTTGTACACTTGTAAAACTGTGTAATGAGATACTTTAAATATATGCTTAGCATATATGCCTAGCAGATTTTATTTTGTGTATTTAAAGTACCAAAGGTAACGTTTAATGTCTTTGGAGATTTTATGGCCACTAAAGAAGTAAATAGGTAAAGAACATCTCTTAAGATTCTGATGTAAGTACAGTCTATTTTAATATTAATTATTCCTCCCAAATTATGCCATCTGGTCGCTTTTTGCACAGCAGACAGGACAAATGAGGTGTAATCCATTGACACTTTAATTGTTTTTCAATTTAATCTTAGATCAACCTGCAGGTGAAAAAACTATAAAGGATGTAAAATCCAGACAATCCGTTCCCCCTTACACGATTTCACCCAATGTGATGCTGAAGTCATGCAACTCATTCCACAACTGCAAATACCCAAAGTTTGAATCACTTCATAGCTCCTAGTGCAGTGGTCAGGGTTAGGCAATCTTCGCTAGCAACTTCAGTAAACTGAGTCAATAGAACAAGAAGATCAGTTTGGTGATTATCATAATTCGACAGTTATAACAGTAGCTTCCATTTGTGTGTTTCTAAACCCGAATAAATAACACCTTATAAGTGCTCTTGAAGTAGATGGATTGTCACTGTTGTTCTTCAGGTAGGCAAATATACAGGTGGTGAGGACGGTGCTTTTCCCAAGCGTGTGTCCTTCCAGGCCAGCATCAGCACCCTCTGTTTAGGTGTTGAACTAGATGTTCAGAAGCGATAAGCTGTTCCTACGACCTCATTTTGGAATGACTGCAGACAGTGTTTCTCTCTGGCATCTGGTGGCTGCTTTCCTTTCTTACTGATGCTTATAAACACTGATGCTAGAGAAGTTAACCAGAGCCCCAAGACAAATCTACAGTGGTGCTTTAAGATTTCTGTTACTCTGTTTCTGCGTGTAAACCAGAAATAAGTTCTGTTTGCTTCCAGGTTTTTCTCCTACTCACCATAATCTTTTGTTAGATGGTGTATTTTAGCTAGAGAACAATGTTGCTCCCTAGGGAAATATGACTGACTTCTACAAAACATTCTTCCCACTTCATCAATTAGATGATGTTAGTATAGCTGTATTTACAAAGTTGATTTGCCCCAGGTCCCTATCACTTAATAATAATTAAAAATTACAATATAAAACACGCAATGAATACACTATTTATATAAGTACTGTAATACATTAACATCCCAGCTGTAGGATTAAAACTAGAGTCTACACTGTGGAATGAAAAAAATAAGGAATACTGGGAATCTTTCGTTGATGGCTAACATTGAAGTTTTGGGTCAGTATGTATAGAGGTCAGTATATGCAGCACTGAAAAACACGTGTAGTATGGCAGAGTGGGGAGAAAGGGGAAATGGATGGAGGAAGACAGGGAGACTTATGAATTCAGATTAAAAAACTGTAGCGTGAAACCAAATGTTCTCTTGGTGTCTCATCCCAAATCAGATGATACTACATTTGTTTACCCTACAGGAATAAAAATGTTTGTCTGTGCTGTAGATAAATAACTTTTTGGAGTATAAAAATTTAGTTATTAAAAAAGCATTGCATATGTGGTATACAATTTTCAGCATTGATTTGGCTGGCAGCTGGAAAAGCTTTAGCCTTTCTAAAGAAAGTCAGTTCCTCCTACTGTATTATTCTGCTACCTTTCAATGCTTTCTCAGTCTTCAAGCTTTTTCTTGGGCATTCTGTCTTATCAGGTCAAACTGAGCTGGGAACGTACCCCTGAAGCAGAATGCTTTTTTATGCCTTTGCAATTACATATTTGGTTTAACACTATATGAAAAGAATATGTATTTTTATATGTGTATATTTGTTTACAACTAACTGTGCTTAAAGAGATGTCTTTTGGTCAAGAAAAGAAAGTTTGTGGTGAATTAAGCTTCTGTACAAGTTTTAAAAAATCCAAAATCTAGTTCTGTGTGTGGAACATTTTTATCATATTTTGTGGGACTGCTATTAAAAGAACCTATTTAGGTAACTGGCTTAAAAAGAGCAGTGAAATATGGTTTACGCCTGTTGCCATTTCGGAATTATAATTAGTGATAATGACACATCTAAAAGGGGCTAGGTACAGGTTGTAGTTACCACCTTTTTTTCAAGAAAATTCTCATGAGCGTTTTTCCTTCTTTTCTTTGGAAATGCACGTAAACCACCTTTGAAATCCATAGGTAGAACCCAGATCAGATCCTGCAGTTGCTGTTGGGAGTCAGCACGGCTTCGTGGCTGGCCGAGAGTCCTGGTAAGGGAAGGCAGAGCAGCAGAGGAGGTTGGAGGAGCAAATCCCTTTTCTTGGTGAGGTCCTGGATCCTCACTGGGCCTCTCCACCAGCTGCCCCAGACCCCCGGCCACGTTCAGGGCAGGCTGCTGGTCCCACACGCAGCCCAGTACCTTCATTTCTGGTGCATACGATGGCAGTGGTCTGTGGTGGATTCCTCAACACTGGAGAATTTCAGGATTCGGCTGGACAGGGTGCTGGGCCATCTTGTCTGTACCTTGCTTTTGACAAGAAATGTTGGACCAGGTGATCCTTGTGGTGTCTTCCAACCTGGTATTCTATGATTCTGTGATTCTTTGTTCAGGTTCAGGGCCTGGACCCAACCCCAGTAGCGTCCAGGAGGCAGCCAGAGCCACGTGGGACCTCCAGGGATGGTGCTGGCAGTCTCTTCTGTAGAGGACCCAGGCTTTTTTTGGTTTCGCTTTCTAAATTTAAACATTGCCTTTTTTTCCACTGAGTTTCTACTTTTCCTAAGCTTTAATAGGCTATTTTTAACAACCAGGAAGAGATGGAAGCCCAGAAATTCACTTTTATTTTGTGTAAGTTCTGTAATTTAAAATTTGCACACAAAGGTTGTTTTCTTATAGCTTTCCCTACAGTTTTGCTTCTGCGTAGACAGAAGTTATACGTTCAAACATATTTCTACAGCTATTATGAGAGAAAGAGAGGGGAAAAAATATATAGTACATTTCCATCTCTCACCATTTAGCATTGCTTCTACTCACAGGCATACTGGCTAATAATTTTTCAGTGTGCTGGATAATCATGTTTTGTCAAAACAAAGCCTTGAAAATTAATGAATAGTTACTGCATTGCAGTTTTGAAAAATATTTCTAGGAAAAATGGCTGGGAATTTTTAAAAGAATTAATTTTCTGTCAGATCATCTTGTAAAAAAATGAAAACTTTCTTATGAAAAGCTGGTACAACCAATAGAAAAATTGTGAAATTGCTGAAATGGTGTGTTTTGAAACAATGCCATTTTCCCACTCTAAAACCACTTGTTTAGCAATTCCATCTCAGCTATGATTTTTTAACTTAGTTTTTTTTAATTAATAAAACAAAATGTTTAGGTTGATCCAAGTGGGATTCACTTACTGTGTTTTCATTGATTGTGTTTTTGTCCGGTTGACATTTTCACACTCCTGCAGGGTGCAAGTTAGGAAACGTGCTGGAAAATACCTGGTCAGAAAGCACGTGTTATTAAAAATATAGGCATTTTGTCTCCTACTCTTGAGAATATAGTTTGGAGGCCTTGCCTGTATTTGTTTTAGTGTATTCCTGTGTTTTAAATTTAGGCTCTTTTTACGCTTCACGTTAGGAGTACGTGATATACATAGTGTCACGTGATCCAAAATCAAGGGTGTCTGACATTACATGGCAGTGGACATAACACCATGAACAATGTGTCCCATGACAATAGACAATGCATGGAAAATTTGGCCTATTATGTGTGTAAAATATCATTTTTATATGCTGGTGGTTCTCTGCATCTTATATCGTGCATCTAGTAGGAGGGAGCCCCCTCAAAGCAACCTTCAGACCTCCTTCTGATGGCTCCTGAATGCTTTCTTTGGGGAATGGGGGTGAAGCCAGGCTGGAGGAGCCCTCAGTGCATGGATGTTCCACTTAGCAGAGAACCTGAGAGGGAAAAATACAGCTGCCAAGATGCTGACAGGATCCCAAATATGCAAATACTAGCCTTGTTGCGAGTGGTTAAGAAGGATAACCAGCAGCAACTGATGTTTAAATGGCTATGGCAAAGCTTTGGTCTGTTTTTTTGACACACATGCTCCAGTGAAGATCAGGGCTTGTACCCAATATCCAATGCTCTACAGGCCTGTAGAAGTTGTCCCTGCCCTGATGCTTCCTCAGTGCAGTTCAGTGAAGTCTCAATTAGGGAAGGTACGTGTGACAGGAAAAAGAGGACGGCAACTAGTGTGACAATACAGAATACTATCAACAGGAAACTGCATGTTTTAAAGACAAAAGGTATCTTGTTATCTTGGCTGTGATGGTCCATCTCCTGCTGGCCTGCGGTGGGTGACGGCTCCAGAAAATCCAAACTGTGTTGAGCCGTGCTTCTCCAGGCCTGTGCTGAATCACATCGGGGGCTGTAACACCAGCACGGTGGTAGGAGAACAATGTGCTATTGTTGATATTCTTTTGGATAAGACAAAACCAGAAGCTTAACCACAGAATATTAAATCACCTCTTTTGGCATGAATAGATAGGTTTACTAAGGGCCCTAATCCAGTTCTAATTTACATTATTATCTTCTGTCTCTCTAAACTCTTCCTGTAGTTTTGATTAGATTTGGTCCTCTCTTTTTCTTTCCCTTGGAATATAAATAATGAGAACAAACTATGCTGTGCTGATATTTGAACAGATTCCTACTTTCAGGACTGTTTTCCTTTTTGGGGGAAAGGGAAAATCAGAATCAGTTATACCATACATGTAGTTCCTCAGTATTTGATCAGGGTTATTATATTAAATCCAGTGTAATGACTGATCGTGTCATTACAATAAAATAGTGTTCCACATGCATGAGATATAAAATAAGGACTATCATCTGTACAGAGTTAATTGTGATTAAGATGCTGTAGGAGAGATTTTTTCTTTTAGGACATTTCCCACTAGCGCACATAATTTTTGAAATCTCCACGTGCATCCGAAGATAACCAAAATGATGAAAGAAGTGAGAGATTCTCTATGCACATCCTAATATTACCCAATTAAATTAAAAAAAAAAACAACACAAAAAACAAACGAGGATATGATAGATTTAAGATTCTTTTTTGTATACTGTGTGCTCTGCTCCAAGTTCTGATCCTGCTAAAAATGATACCTTGAAATTATGTGAAATTGTGAGTGTGATGTTTATAAAATTACTTCAGTTTATGATCCCTGCTTTGTGTTCAGTTTAGGTAGTTTTAGAAAAGAAACATGGAATTTGCATGAATGATTGAATGAAGTCAAGGTGGAGAAAAGTTGCTGGTGCTGCCCAGGTATTTTCTCTGCCTGCTGTACTGCATGAAATGAGGCTCACTGAAATCAATGGAAATGGAGTGAGGTTGGGATAATGGCTCGGTCCTGCTGCTTATTTTAAAGTAATTTATAAAGCTTTACTGGACCTACAACAGAAAATAGGATTTCTCATTTTGAAACGTTCAAATGGAAACTTAAAAGGGAAATAAAACTTGTATTTTTTTATTTTCAAATTGGAAAACTGCTGCCACCTGCACTTCCCTTTCAGCAGCAGTTGTTATGTCCATAATTTCTGATATTAAAAAAAACAAA
Organism: Pampusana beccarii; assembly: GCA_013399365.1. NCBI lineage: Eukaryota > Metazoa > Chordata > Aves > Columbiformes > Columbidae > Pampusana > Pampusana beccarii. Next base: position 672,823 of record VWYH01011368.1, on the reverse strand, counting down.
TGTGTCTGGGGAAAGTGCTCCATCAGCAATGGTCATAGGTCATCCAGAGGATTATACTAGTGTGGCCACAGACCAGCATTTTTTCCCCTAATCTCTAACTACCAGAGACATGGAGAACAGCAAGGTGTAAGAAAGGAAGTGGAGAATAGGTAATATCAGAGAGCATTTCCTCCTGATCTTTGTTTTTGTCACCTTCCACGTTTCCTTCCTGCTGTTGCTTCATCTCCTAACGATCTCCCATCGATTCGCCTCTCGTCCGCATTCCTCTCGGCTGGTATATTCCCTCCTGAAGCAGGGCATGATGGTGGCCCGCCACCATGGGGTCCAAACGTGGGGAGTCAAAGGGACTCTTTTTTGTACATGGGTTATAACTGCACTCTAAGCAACTTAGGTTTATTGCTTTCTTCTCCTACCCCTGGGAGGTCCTCCAAGAAGCAGAGGCCATAGCTCCGCCACGTTCTCCTCTGACTTCCCCAGAGAGAATCAAAGAATCATTTTTGTTGGAAGAGATCCTCAAGATCATCGAGTCCAACCTAACTCTAGCACTAACCCATGTCCCTGGAGGGGTTTAACCAAAGTATATTGCTTCTTTCCTGCAGTCATGCAGCTGATAACCGCTCTCCTCAGAGCTGCAGCTCCTTGGCGTAAGTTGGATAAGTCGGGTCCTTCATAGGTAGCCCTGTGGACTGCCCACCAATTTGGGAACAAATTTGGCAGGCCAAACCCACAATCACAAGGGAGCAACCACGCTTTTCTTGTGCAGGTGTCGCACTGGGAGGGAGGGGGCTAAATGACAGGGCGTCCTTGGAGCGAGGTGAAGTGTTCAGCAGCAGTCCTGTCCTACCAGTACTGGCTCTTCCAGGCTTGGCTGGAGGCCATGGTGGAGGGCAGAATGGTGGACTGGTGGGGCTGGTCCTGAGGCTGCTCCTCTGGGTTGCTGGGCTCAGCTTGCTGATAGCTGCCTCCCCAGCCCGGGTCCTGCAATGGGAAATAGGGCTGCTCGGTCCTGCTCTGTCACATTAGAGCTCATCAGGGCGATGTAAGTTCAGCAACTGCTGCAAAAGATTTACGAATAAATGGAGAATAAAGGGGAAAGAAAAGCAAGAAAAAAAAGTTTCACATTTAAAATATATTAAAAACAAATCTGAAAATCAGGCTTTCACTCACGAACCTGCATATACATTTTTGCACTTGATGACATCAGTTAGACAGAATCTTAGAGCTTGCAAAATCAGTAAAAACAGGGAAATATCTTCCTTCTCCTCTTTCAGTTTTGCAAATCATGTGTTTTTGTGATTATAAATAGCTAAATCAACAAACTTTTACTGACTAGCGATGTTAAGCACACTTTCGTTGTTGACTCTCAGAGCTATTTAAACTCCTGAGTGCTAAAAATTAGAATTCCCTTTGGAAAAGCTTGTAGCTTTCATTGAACTCGGTTGGAGTCCCCAGTAAGAAGCAGTTAATAGGTAGGCTCTGGTGGCTCCAGCAAAACAAGATAATCAATTCCATCTGCTTTCCTAATTAATCACCCTTAATATTGAAAGTCAGGGACATCATGAACTTGCACAGTAAGCATATATTTTGGAGAGCGTGATTGCAGTTTGTTGCCTCAGTTGCCGTCGATCAGTCCGACTCCTCTTTTCACCTCCCGGAGAGAACCTGGGGGCAGCCGGGTTCTGTTTCCCCCTGCCCAGCAGCTCATCCGTCCTCCCCAGGCCCCCTCTATGCACAGCACGCATCCCGAATTTTTGTGTTTTAACCAGTTTTGCCTGTTCTTGTCAGAAAAGGAATGGTTAAAAGGGATGAATAGAACGCTCTGTTTGGGACTTCAGTTTTCCAAAATAAAGTATGTAAGTGAGGGAAAGGTTTCATTCAGTTTTGGCATTGCTGTCTTAAGTCGGTTTAAGCCAAGAAAGACTGTTATTCCTCACTGTTTGCCGATAGTAGAAAGCTTACATATCAAATGGATTTTTTTTTTCCTTGAAGAGACAGATCTCTTATTTGCTGTGCAGAAGAGATTGTTCTGTTAGCAACTCATCAAGAAAGAAAAAAAAAAAAAAAGGATAAACAGGATTAACTGTTTACTTTAAGTGAGCCGAAGTCTGGTTGTTTTTCCGAAGAAGAACACAATGTACTGTTGTATCTGGTTTCCAGAGCGGTGTTTATCATAATTCCTCGTGCGGTGGTTGGTAGAGTGCTGGGAAGGCTCTCCGCCCACTCGCTGCTCGCTCCCTTCCCCTCTCCCATTGAGGCCTCCGGCCAGGACTGCGAGATGGAGCGAGCTGTCCTGTCTGATCTTTACTGCCTGACATGAGCTGACACTGACCCAGAATAAAATAACAGGGGCCGTTTCCTAGAACTCTCGGTGGACTGCTGAGAACTGCTACCACCGCTCTGGTAAACACGCGAGGCGCACACACAAACACGCTCCCTCTCCCGCATTTAGAAACACACCTAGGAAAGGCAGCCGCAGGAGCAAAGACAAACAGCTGAGTGAAAAACAGAAACGGCAGACTCTGCGAGAAGGAGTGCAAAATTGCCTTTCTGCCAGGGAGGGAGCCCCAACATGATATCGCTTCTTCTGCCTTTCTTCTTTGCTCTTTCTTCTGCCTTTTGTTTCAATTAATATTATCTTTTTGTGCTAGTTTGGTGGGATGATGTGGCATTGAAACAGCAGAATGTCTTATTGAATACAGACACAGCTCTGTAAGAAATCTTGCAGTGGTATTACGTTTCATTTACCCTTCACATGCACTGGGGAAGCACATGTGCAATGCTATACTACTAAGAATGTGTTCTAGGATGTTCTGTGCCTGCTGAATGGACAGTTACTTTTTTTAATACTCACTTCACGTTGTGTTTTGGTTTTTTTTTAATTCAATCTTCTGGAATCACATTCATTGCCTATGTGGTTCGGAATTAAATCTGGTGAATCCACAAATAATACGGTCTTGAAAGATAAGCGACCCTGGTACTGCTGCCGCAGTATTCTTGCTTCATTCCAGATGCTGTAATTCTGTAAAGCCCTTGCCGTGGGTTTTGCAGTGGGACTTGAGAACTACCTAAGCCCTGTAGCACAGAAGAAGTGAGTTGATACTGCATGGAAGCCCTCTCTCCATATATACATGCATACATACATATATATATATAGCCTCCTCCTCTAACTCAAATGGGATCTAGCACACAGAATACACTTTGTAGACCTGCCCTCCTAGATATCACTACTGTTGCTTTCAGTTCACCCTTTGAAGACAGGACTTTTATTCTGATTTTTACATAGAAGGAACTGAGGAGTGGAGGAAACATAATGTGGCAAAGATGATGTGAAATGTTGCCAGAACCAGCAGTTGAATGCTGATTTTCTTGGAAAGGAGGGTGCTGAGCACCTTGCAAGAGAAGATCTTTTGGCAGCACCTCACCAACTGTTGGAATTCTCGAATGCCAAAACAATAATTACAAAGTCTTAAGATTAAAAAAAATAAACAAAGAACCCCTCCTCAGATTCATAGATAAGTATTTTAAATGACTGGGTGGTAATTACACGTTATATTTGGAACATGATTTTTCTACTGGAGATCATCCATAAGAGAGGCTTGCAGTTTTCAGCTGAGCCTGTAAGTTTCTTCAATGTAGATTTTTACTCTTGATTAGTAGATCACGATATACAGGAAAATAATGTTTACTCTGAATTGTATACTGAAATAACCAAGGGATTGTCAAGGGATTCCGTGCTGAAGTAATGGTACACTGAGGAACCTGAGGAGTGTGTGCATCATTATTTTTTGTTACCAACTACAATTAACAGCATACTGAGTCCGAAACAAGCTGGGATGATCTGATGTGCTTGCTGTTTTGTTACCAGCCAAAATTGTTTGTATTTACATAACAAGCTGTACAGAATGGATATTAGCAGCAGGACCGTAAATTACGTGCAGCATCGTGTTGTGCGGGGGAGATGCCTGGGGGATCAGGAGGGAGGAAAGACTTGCTGGTTTCTTGCGGCTGAACCTTTATACAAACTTTTAGGCAATACTTAGAAAGTTATTTTTCTGTGTCTTCCAAACCAACCGTCACTATAAATTCTACGTACGTGGCATAATTAGTTTGGATTTGAAATATTAATATAGAACAGCTTCAATATTCGTTTATGAATCTGAGATAAGTGAAGCTATTGGATGATACCGAAAATATTTCTCAAATGCAGCTCTGTAACTCCTTGAAATTTTAGCTTAGGCTCCAGATTATGTTTGAGTGGTTGTCAGGAATGTCTTTTTATGGTTTTAAATGTCTTGTTTACTTTTGAGTAAAATTCTGCGTACGAATAAAACACACACATCAGCAGTTTACTTTGAAAGGACACTTAGAAACAGCGTCAGATGGGGAGTTTAAAAAAGTTCACTTGGTGCCACATGAAAACTTCATAGAAGAAATGGTTTATGCTGAAAAAAATTGTCACGTGTGAAGCCGTGGTTGTCACTGCAAGTACGAAAAGCTGTCTGGTTTTGTGCTACACCCTTTCCCGAGAAGCTGTACGTAGTTCCCGCCAAGCAGGTGGTGTTCCATGTTTCGTGTGGGAACATTTACAGAGCGGTGGAGCTCCGTTCTCTGCATGCGTGTTCTGCATTAAGAAGGGAGCCCTGCTGATACGCTTGGCTCGTGCAGGTCTCTTCCTACGCCCAAAAGCCATTTCCCACAGAAGTGCTGCTTCGTCAGGTCATAGACAGAAAATAGTAGGTGGAAGGATTAAACTGAATGAAGAAATGGAAAAAGCAATCAACAGGCAGGGATTCATGCAAGACATTGTGAAAGTTGCATTTGATTTTCCAGTTTGTATTGAAGTAAGTGACTATTCAAGGAAGTGAATAAAAATAAGCAACAGTTATTTTATAACCGCTCTTACTCTTTTTCATTTTTTTTTAACACATGCATAAAAATGTAAGGAAAATCAAGGAAAATCCAAAATGATGGGCTTGGTATAGTTACTATAGTGAGTTATTTGCAAAGCGTATTATGTAAATACTCACATGCTAAGAGTTGCCTTCAAAGATTCCTTTCCTGACACCAGAGAGGCCTCTGCAAAATATTTTCTGTTTGAGATGCTGAGATAAGATTTGATTGCCCTGGTGATTCTCCTGTCACATGTGCAGTTTTCACCAATACTTCTGCGAGGTCAGCCTGTCTCTTGCTGGAGGGAACCGGCATGTCTGATGTTAACTGTGTGCGCTGCTCCTGCTCTGCCAGGCCCAGCACTCCTGAACAGCCTGCTCCTTTCTCTCCTTCTGGGGCCTTCCACAATTGCCGAACAAGAATGATCGCAAACTCCACTTTTCAGTAGAATCATAGAATGTCCTGAGTTGGAAGGGACCCACAAGGATCATGGTGTCCAACTCCTGTCCCTGCATATGACAACCCCACAGTTCACACCATGTGTCTGAGGGCCTTGTCCAGTCTCTTCTTGAACACTGTCAGGCTTGGGGCTGTGACACCTCCCTGGGNCCAGGCTGAACAAACCAAGTGAGTTTAGCTGCCCCTCCTACGGCTTCCTCTCCAAACCCTTCACCAACTTCATAGCCCTCTTCTGGACGCTGTCTAGCAGCTTTATATCTTTTTTATGCTGTGTTGCCCAGAACTGCACACAGTGCTCCAGGTGAGGCCGCACCAGTGCAGAGCAGAGCGGGACAATCACCTCCCTCCAGCATCTCGTTCCCCAATCTGTATGTACAGCCAGGGTTGCCATGTCCCAGGTGCAATGTCCGGCACTTGCCCTTGTTAAACTTCATATGATTGGTGATTGCCCCGTTCTCCAGTTTGTCCAGATCCCTCTGCAGGGCCTTTCTGCCATTGAGAATGTCAATGACTCCTCCCAAATTTTTGTAATCGTCAAACTTAGTATTCCATCAAGTCCCACGTCCAAGTCATTTATGAAGACGTTGAAGAGTTCTGGCCCTAAGATGGATCTCTGTGGAACCCCACTCGTGACTGGTCACCAGCCTGACATAACCCCATTTGCTAGAACCCTTTGAGCCCAGCCCATCAGCCAATTGCTCACCCACTGCATTGTGTGTTTATCCAGCTGTGTGCTGGACATCTTGTCCAGGAGGATACTGTGAGAGACAGTATCAAAGGCTTCACTGAAATCCAAAAAGATCACATTGACAGGCTAGCCTTGGTCAGCTAGGTGGGTAACCTTGTCATAGAACAAAATTAAGTTGGACAAGCAAGACTTTCCCTTTGAGAAGCTGTCCTGGCTGGGACCAATGACTGCGTTATCTTTCAGATGTTTTTCAATAACTCCCAGAATAATCTTCTCCGTGATTTTGCCAGGCACAGAAGTGAGGGTGACAGGCCTGTAGTTGCCAGGGTCATACCTGTTGCCCTTCTTGAAGACGTGGACAACGTTTGCCAGCTTCCAGTCAAGTGGGACCTCTCCAGATACCCAGGAGTGCTGAAAAATCATGAAGGCAGGTCTTGCTATGATATCAGCCAGCTCTTTAAGTACCCTTGGATGTATCCCATCAGGCCCCATTGACTTACAGCGATCTAGCTGGAGCAGCAAACCCGGTACAAGTTCCAGATTCATTGGGAGTTTATAATTCTTGCAGCTGTGGTTAATTTTAAACCTCCCGTTTTCAAGGCACATTATTGCCATTTTGATCATCTCAGTGCTCCAAAACAGAGCATCAGTCTGAGTGCTGGGAACATAGAATCACAGAATAGTTTGTGTTGGAAGGGACCTTCGAAGGTCATCTAGTCCAAGCCCCTGCAATGAGCAGGGACATCTTCAACTAGATCAGGTTGCTCAGAGCCCCATCCAGCCTGGCCTGGAATGTCTCCAGGGATGGGGCATCTCCCACCTCTCTGGGCAACCTGTGCCAGTGTTTCACCACCCTCATTGTAAAAAATTTCTTCCTCACATGTAGACTGAATCTCCTCTCTTTTAGTTAAAAACCATTACCCCTTGTCCTATCGCAACAGGCCCTGCTGAAAAATCTGTCCCCACCTTTCTTATATGCCCCTTTTACGTACTCAAAGGCCACAATAAGGTCTCCCTGGAGCCTTCTCTTCTCCAGGCTGAACAATCACAGCTCTCTCAGCCTGTCCTCATAGGAGAGGTGTTCCAGCCATCTGCACTTGGAGGGAGTTATGGCCAGGATTCTTCTTTGAGCTTGACATTCCCCTTATAAACTGGAAGCAGGGGTGCTTGTGTTTTCCTCTCTACCTGTGTACCTCTGCAACCATGCATAGAAGGGGTTAGTCATTGTCACCATTATTTTTCATTTGTATCGATCAATCCATAGTTATGCTCTGTAGAGCTTCAGTCACTGTTCAGTGGCAGCAAATGATATGGATTTTAAGCAGAAAACTCTGAATCTTGTGTCTCCCTAAAGAATGCTACAGCAGGTACATAGTTTTCAAAAGGGAACATGAAGCAGTTTTTGATCTGGTGAATACCAGATTTAATAGGAAAACCCTTTTAGTGTTATGAGGGAGTGGGGGAGATGGATCGATGTCCCTCTGTGTTTAGAGCTGTGGCCTGAGCTTTGATTTTTCAGAAATGATATGGATATGGTGAATGCAAGGAGTGCGTAAGGTAGGGATAAATTGAATCCTGGTAGGGTGGTGTCCTGCAGGTTGCAATTTGAATCTGAGCCATATTAGCAGGAGTGAATCAGCTCCACCTTGAGACTTGACCAGACAAGTTGCTGAATTGGCGTTGTGTAGGTAGTGTTGTGCCGCTGGTGATTAAGGGAGAGAGGGGGTTTTTGTTTATGTGTGTTTATGTACGTGTGCTTTATGCCTCTGCGAGGACCGCACCTCAAAGAGATAAGAGGTCCTTCTGACAAACAAAGCAGCAGCAGCTGCCTCTTGGATGGTTCAGATAAAGGATGAGCAAATATCAGATCTAATACAATTCAATTAGTTTTCGGTCATTTCCCCGTTCTCCTCTTTCTCTGCCTTCCAAAGGAAGAGTAACTAATGCAGTCCTTACTGAGCATGGTGAAGGTGGTGGCGTTTGCCTGGTTATCCCGCTCCTCCTGCTGTACTGCACAGTTTAGCTACGCATGGGGAAAAGCTGCTGTGGGCCACATGGTTGTCCTTCTGCCCAAGGGTAAAACAATTATTTGTTAGTTAAGATCTGCTCGTGACAAATTTCTGCTGCTTGTTTTCACAAGACTCAGTAAAGGCAATCCCTGTGTCATCAGTCAGTTCTGGCCTCTGTGCGCTCTCATCTTCTCTGCAGGCAGGTCTTCATTTTCTTATTCTTTTCCACTAGCTGCTGAGGAGGCTGGAGGTGACCCAAGCTGAAGAAGGTTTTTGTTGCACTTACCTCTTCAGGAAGTCAGCTGCCCAATACAAAGCAGTAGTGTGGAGAGAGATGATTTTTCATGCATAAAAAAGTAATAGTGGAAGAAGGTTTTACCCTTTACCCATGAGGAGTGACTAACTAGGAGAAGGGCATGGCAGAGTAATCCTGTAATCCTCTCCAGATTTCTACTGGGAGACATTTTCTCCTAAAGATCAGCACAGTCATAGAAATAATGCAGAGTAATCAGTCTCCTCTTCCCCCAGCCCTCATCCTTGCTCCTGGCTATTAGCAAATTAACAACATCTTCCCAAGCATTCGGATGAGACTTACTGTGTCATTACTTTAAAAAAAAAAGGTAAGAAAGAAAAGGCTAATCTCTGCTTCACTTCTTATCATTCCCTATCTTCGCCCCCTTTGTTATTACCAATGACTCATACTTCACCTTTCCCTTAGTCTGGCATCTCCCACACTCACTCCTCTGCTGGCTTTCTCGCCACCCCTCGTTTCTGGAGTGAATACTTTGCTCCTTTGCATAAGAAATTTCAGTTTCCAAAACCATATTTTAATTTCAGGTCTTACGCAGGGTTGCATCCTATTGTCCAAAAACAAAGGTGGCCTTTTTTCCTCCCTATGTGAACACTGCTGATAAAAATGGTGATCTTGCCCTTTTTATTAACAGTTCACTACTATGCATACTGACAAGGCAGTGGTAAAGGTATGTTTTAGCTGATTAACTGATTCAGTACAAACACCACGTTTTATGGAAAAAAAAAAGTATTTGTGGTAGATGAGCACAAAATATAAATGCTGAATTCCTGGGGGCAAATACTCATTTTGGATATGCAGTTTGTCTCATAATTTAGATGTGGGTTTTAATCCTAGTAGTGAGCTTCAAAGGGGGGAAAAATCATGGGACAAATGGTTGCTTTAATCACAGTCATACTTGCTGCTAAAGCTTAATTTGCAAGAACATTTTTCTGCAATATGAGAGCAACACTAACATGGGAAAATAACACAAATGCACTTTTCTGGGAATAAAGTGAAATCAAGGAAAAAAACAATGCCAGTGAGGAAGTTAAGGCTATGAATCAACAGCCTCTGAAAGCCACTGAACTACTGTGAGTGATGCTAGCAGTGTGTGCAAAATCCATTAACAACAGAATGAGTTTAATAGAATCATAGAATGGTTTGGGTTGGACCTTCAAAGCTCATCTAGTCCACCCCCCTGCAATGAGCAGGGACATCTTCAGCTAGATCAGGTTGCTCAGAGCCCTGTCCAGCCTGGCCTGGAATGTCTCCAGGGATGGGGCATAAAAAAATTTCTTCCTCACATCTAGACTGAATTTCCTCTCTTTTAGTTTTAAAACCGTTACCCCTTGTCCAGTTGCAACAAGCCCTGCTAAAAAGTCTGTGCCCAAACATGAGAATAGTTCTCCAAATGCATTGCTGAGTGTGTTGCGGGGTACAGCTGATTTAATGGTAGTCATGACGTAGGAAAATCAGTTGTCATTCATCATTAAATATATATAGCATTACCAACTAAATCTGTGTGAGACAGATCAAATATCGTGTGAGTATTTCAAGATTTTGTCATCATTCATTCATACTGTTTTAGAAGTGTGCTGAAGCAGGGAACATGCATTCGTGAAGTTTTCTTCATAGCATTAGTTTGGGATGTTCCTCGTCTCAGTCTGCAATTGGGTAGTAACTGAAGGTTATTTGTGAAATTCTGTCTTCCAAGTGAGTGAATATATACATTTCATTTTAAATGCATGTTGCACAGAAATCATGAATACCTTTTGGATGCTGTTAGAACAAGTGTAGTGTAGTGGATGTCTGCTCATATCTATGGTCCTAATAGAGCAACAGTACTTGGGGTCTGCTGCAAGAGGTTCTGAGGCTCCATGTTTCTTCATGATGCCAATAGTCATGAATGTATTACTAGTGTGAATGGGAACATTAGTGATATAAGCCTCAAGTTACCCAGTTCTTCCTTTACGTCTGTATGTCCATCTTGGCCATATGATGACCATTCTCTCATCATATGACCTGAGACGATGTGCTGCATAGACCAGACAGCTGGAGTGAAAGCTTCAGCTTCCTCATCCTGCCTTGGAAAATACGTCCTTGTCTAGAAGAGGTACTTCATGCAAATAGGAGTTCACTTCTACAGAGTTTATTTTCAAGGAGCTGATCTGATGGTGACTATTTGGCTACAGATTTTTTTTTTGTCAGATCAGTTTCTTATCCTAGCCATTAATGCTGCCACTACAAAGGGATGGAAGTATGCAGCCAGAGATGTGGGGATTTGAGGCTCCCGTGTCTGACAGCAGCCATCTCTTTGCTTGTCTTAAAAGGACTGGGAAAATGCACTTTTAGTGACTGATGTGTTTGGCACCAACCAAGCTAATTTTATTTGGGCAATTAACCTGTCCCAGAGGACTTAATATGAGCCTGGTGCCAGCTAGTCTGAGACTTACTTGCGTTCAGTTATGGCTCACTAAAGATATGAGAAATTCCAGTGATCAGTTAAGAGGCTGCTGAACTGATCTGATATGAGACGCTAACTCAGTTGGCCCTTGCTTGCTCCAAGATACAAAGGCCTAATTTCTCACAATTAACAGTCACTGGATGTTTTGTTAACATAGGCAAAACTGTTTGCTTTGTTTTTCCTGTTCCCTTCAATCTGATTTTCAGAAATGTCCAGAGTGTGTTAGCTCTGTTTTTTCCAAGCAAAACAATAGCGTGAAGAGTTTCAGTCCAATCAGTTAAAACTCGGGAGAGTTTTTAACCGGCTGCAAGGTCCTGACACGGAAAGCGATGGGCAACCATAGTTCTTCTTCTGCTTCTGGGCCGTCGTGTTCATGGCTCATCAGCCTTTGTTCTGTTGAGTTGGAGATCATCTTGTGGTGCAAATCCAGAAATGATCTCACGGGTTGTTTTACATAGGAAATGAAAAGAGTGACAGAGCTGTTGAAAACACAGGTTTGTACTGTTAAAAGTCATCCACTTTCTAGGCTGCGAACACCACTCATCCCAGAGGCCAGGGTACATATCCTTCCAACCTACACATTGCAGCAGCGTTTGGTTTCCTCCTGTTTGTCATTGCTCAGGGTAGAAGCAGAATTTCACCGCTCTAAAGGACTTCTGAGCCTTGGGAGGCTGAGGAGGATTTGTCCGTAAGCCTGGTGAAGACTTTGGTGTGGGACCCTTGTAGCTAGAGATAACGGAGGAAATATGGGAGCCTTTGTTTGTGTTCAGCCAACCACTCTCTGCTCCTCAAAACCAGCACCAGAATCTGACAAAGGAGGACTCACAGCTGGTGCTTGCACAGCTGCTGATCTCTGAAAGGCTTTGGAGTTGCAACCTATGTCAAATGCAGCTCTCTCAAGGGTGTAAGCTGGAGTTAGACAGTTCATAATGAAAAAGGAAACTGTGATTAGTGATCTTCCATGTGCCTAAGCTTCTCTGCGAAAAAACACATGGATTTCTTCCTGAAAAGTTTAGGAGCTCATTTAATTTAAAATGTGTTTTATAAAGATATAAAGACTACTGTTGAATGCTTTCAGGATGCGTATAATATGTTATATGAAGTCCTGCAAAAGCAGTGGGAGTCAGCTTGCTGTGAACAATGGTGCTGCTCTGGGGAGGTACTTTTGCCAGGTACCTTTGGAATGAACCGAATTCTGCTGCCTAGTGCACCCCTGAGTTCTATTTAGAAATAAAGATGCATGTGCTACCCTCAAAGGTAATTTTTGTCTCCCTTTGAAAAGTTTCCGTGCTTAACTGTCTCTTTCTGGGGCAATTAAACCCATCACAGGGTGACTCATGCTATCGTGGCTGCTCATCTCAGGTGCCGAATCTTGTGAAATGCATTTTTGACTATCTAAATGTATGACATCCGCTGATTTTGCCGTATCTGCTATGACAGTAATATCTTTTTGAAATGCCAGCAAGTTGGCTGAGTGATATTTCCCAGCCCTACAGACCCTACTTGCATAGATTACTTTAATCAAATTGTTTGTTCAACAGGTTCTTTAATTACCTCCTTAAAATAGTTCCTCTGGGCTTCTTCATACCCAATATTGAATATGCTAATCTGCAGTTTCATGTTGTTGGTTTTGGTTTGTTTTTAATAAAAATTGACATTTCACTCTTTTTTGCATCCTAAGGACTCTTATTAAAAAGTTATAGAAAACCTAATATTTGCTTTGCCAGTTTCAGTGTTGGTGATTATTACTTGTGAAATATGTTGCTTTGTTTACTTCTAAGCAGAATTTTTACATTGATACACATGCATATGTGCTTGCATCACTGCTCTGTCTGCATTGCAGAATTCACTTCAAGTAAGGCAAAAACTCAATCTTCTTTTTTCTAAGTACACAAACCACACAGTGCGTAACAGTTAATTTATCTAATACCCTGTGGAAGCCCTTTATGCTTTTTTTAGTCATGCTTCTCTATTTCATAGCCCTGTTACCTCCTGAAAATATATGGGAAAAAAACCCTTTGATGGTTTTCTTTTTGTTTATTGATACATTATTTGGTAGGAATTCTCCAGATATGGTAGAGAATAAGCCCTGTCCTGAAGCTTGTAATATAATTTTCATAAATTTACGAACTACTTTGTTACGAACAGGGGGCAGGGAGTAACGGAGGAATGTTTTGCAGGTTGTGCCTCCTTGTCCAGGACGCCTATGGGATGTTCAGCGAAGTGCAGTTGCAGTCCCTGAGCTCTGCAGAAGACATTGAGCAGTACTGCAGGAGGTGGGAAGGAAAATCGTGCTGCTTAGCTGGAATGAAAATTTTGCAAAGAACTACAAGAGGGAGGTGAGAACGATTCGTGGCAGAATGTATCGCGTGCCGTGGCAGGCAGAGGTGATCTGCCTTTTTATTTCTGTTATCGATATTTTTTGGAATAACTTAATCTGGCTTCACTCAATTAAATGTCCTCATTGCCTTTTTTGGGGCATCCAATAGAACTTGAGCCAACCATACCCTAAAAGGAGCATAAATAAGTTAACACACAAATACACACTTGGCTGAGAAAGGAATAGAGAAGAATTGCCATATGCAATATTTCATAAAATATGAGTGTTTTCTTCAACAGATTCAAAGACTGAAAAACACTAGTTCACCTCCCTTTCATTAAAGAGCTGTTTAGTACATTATGTTTTTCTACAGTACTGCCCAGTATGGGTTGAAGTTTCAAGCAGAGACTTTCCCTTCGTATAAAAGAGCTTAATTCAGTTACGTCTGTATGGTGTTAGAAGAACAGTTTATGTTTCTTTAAAAAAACCCAAACCTTAAAATCTTGCAAATCGTAAAGCCATTCTTATTTTGTAATAAGAATGTCCACGGGTTTATAGAAAAATCCCCCTGGATAAATAACAAATTGACTTACGGTACCTCTCAGATTTTGCTTATTCTGCGATTTCTTTTACATTCTTTGAATAAAATATCTTTAATCAAGAAAAATAATTCAATAGATCAAGTATCTTACACAGTATCTTTCTAAGGAAAGTGACACGGTGTTCACATGGGGACCTATATAAATATAGTTAGATTGGTTCCATTCTCAATATAATTTATTCATACAAGGATCCGATCTAGATATGCCTTTGCTATTAGAATGGCTATGATATTTCTGCTGACACTTTTTTTTTCCCCATTGAAAAATGCTGTTTCATCAAAACTAGAATGTTTCATGGAAACATTATCTATTTTGGAGACAATTTTATTTGGAGGATTTTTTTCAGGTCCAGAGGGAGTGAATACTCTCTCTCTCATCCTCATTTCATGAAAACGTTCAGAAAGTCTCATTTTTGTTTCATATTGGAACAAAAACAAATTTCAAAGCCTTGAAATGTTTAGCAAAATGGAATTGTTGTTTTCCAGCCAGCCCTATTCAGTATGCTTTTCTTTTTATGTACTTGCAGTGTTAATTTTCAGATCCTTTGGATTTCAAGCCTACTTGCATTTTTATGGAGCTTTAATAACAAACACGTCTTCTTATTTAATTATTTTGTTGGCTTTTTTTTTTTTCAAGTTACATTTTTTCCAAACAAATTAAATAATGGCTTTGGAATTCTGGATACAAACGAAGTTTTACAACTGGCTGGTGGTGTTTCCAGTACTCTGCCTAGCTAATAAGAGACAGACTTTTCTAATGTAAATTGTGTTTCAAAGCAGCAGTAACTTACTTCTGGCTATTCTGAGGAAGATTAGAAGATACTCTGCTGAAAATGCTGGTGGCTCAGCTGGAGCTGTGCTGGTGGTAACCCTGCTAGGAAACATTAAAAGAAAAAGGCTGGTGTAGCTTCAGGGACAGTGCAGTGGTTAAAACGTGATTTCATTGTACAAGATGGGAGGGTGGGGGAATCGTTCAGGGGTTTATTTTTTTCTTAATTGTTTTAGCCTAAGTTCTGCTTTATAGCTTGTTATTACTTTTAAGTGTTGGGACACGTTTTGTGTCATTCTAGGTGTGATGGAAACCACAATAAAGCCATAGCTGAAATGAATATAAGGGAGTACTTACTCACACAAAGCATAATTAGACTGTAGAACTCATTGCCACTGGATAAATGGGTTTCCAGAGCCAGTGGTGTATCCAAGCACATGATGGGATATGCCTGTGAGTGCCCAACCTTGGCTTGCAGCACATGAGTGAATAAGAACTATGTGGTTTGCCCTGCAAGAAAGACTGCTGCCTTTTTGTTTGTTTGTTTGTTGTTTTTTTTTTGAGAACACCAATTACTTTTTGGAAGGAGGTGGCTTTTTAAACTGTTTGTTTCCTGCAGTCTGGCAGTGGCTTTTAAAATGGATAAAAGGGAATAAAATGTAGGAAACATGAGGGAAAAGTCACGACTTTTTTTTTTTTTTTCTGAGCCTTTGAAGCACATGATCTGGAGAAAGCCAGGAATGGCTAATGAGATCCCATACGTGCATGTTGTCCCACAGTCACATGGATGGCAATCTCTCTTACAGAGACAGAATGCTTCCTCAGTCCCTCTGTAAGACAGAGGAGATTTTCTTTTAACAGACACAAGAGGTTCTCAAGCTTTTTGCATCAATTGGACCACTGTTACTGTTCAAAAAAATTGTCCAGGCCATCATCCATCTTCATCATCGAGTATTTAAAGTACTATCATCCATTCCACTAAATGCAATTTTTAAATCACTGTTTTAATCTGAAGTTGCATTTCAAGGACTGAAAACCTATAATAAAGGGTATTTTACATCAAGGCAAAAACCTGGCTGTAAACCTGAGTTGATCTTTGGAATGGACCTGTATGTTAAGATGTGCTAAAAAAACCTAAACCCATTTCTTATCCCAATAAGAAAACACTTATTTTCCAAAAGAAAAGTGGGATAGGAACTCACACAACCATGTCCCGTCTTGACCAAGATCAACCCTGTGAAAAATTAGAATTATAGTAATCTTAAATGGAGAGAAACACTGTTAATGTTGAATATTGTTTTTGAATACCCATATGCTTTAACAAGTACTAGGCTCTCCTACTAGGTCGTTTGAAGGTCTTTCACTGATTTAGGCGGTTTTCGGAGCGAGTCCCGTACCCCACATAAAACACAGCCCCCAAAACCATCCCTGCAAGAAATCCTTGCCCTTGCAGTCCCATAGAGCAGCGGTGTTGCCCTTTGCAGTCCAGTTTCTGGCAATGCTGTAGGACAGACGGGCAGGGCTGAGTCACGGCAGAGTTACCGTGACTTCTTCAGGGTCTTCTTTCCAGCAGTTCTTCTCGTCTGTTTGTGGCGCTGTTGAATGAGGTAGGATCCAGTGCTGTCGCAGCTGAATTAAACAGCGCTTATGTGGTCCAATGTCTGTTTCTTGATGCCTTTTCACCCTCTCATTCATACCTGTCTCCTAGGCTTTCTACGGCTGTTCTCTGAAGTACACGCTTAGTACCAGTAGAAAAAAAAGAAAGATATGGTGGTTTAAAGAGAGAAGACTGAAAAACACTCATTGATCTGCCACTGGTGGTGTTGGCTCCTTAGAGGTGTCTGTTCTCTCTCATCCTCCCACTGCCTCATCCCTCAGTCTTATAAATTCAGCCCCTTGAGAGAGAGGAAGTGAGATTTTGATGGTGTACTGCTGGAGGCAGAAGTTTTGGTTAAGAATCCGTACGCAGCGCAACTGAGATGTAACCTCCCTGTTTTAATAGATCCCAAGGCATGTTTCAGGTATGTCCGGTATAACCAGTAACTAAGTGGATGCAATTAGATGCAGGGGCTGAGCACTCACTAGAATGCCTCGGGAGTAAATAAGCTATAAATTGTCGCAGTCTGCTGCTTCCTGCCAGAAATTAATTTCAATGAGCTGGGATAAACTTTGTAGTTACACATCTGTCTTTATCAACAAAAATATTAACTTTATGTTTTTAGACCTGACTGGAGTTCCACATAGAATAATAATTTGGATTTTGACAATTTGTGTCTTTTCACCTGATTTGCCAGACACTGAGTTCTTTTACTGCTGAGTATAGCAGACCTACCTGCTTCTTCTCTTCGTGCTTTCTTGTAAGGTAGAAATATGAAGAGTTTCTATTCAGCAGACCAGGAAGATGACACCAATTTAAAAATGGAGGGAGAAGGAAGAAGTACTTCAATGTCATACATAATTAATGCAAGATGTCAGTACTGATTTTGTCCTTAAATTGAAAAAATGCTTAAAAAGTTTCAAAAGAAGATGCAACTGTTGCATAGATAGTGCTAAAATCCACACTTAGGTTGGATGGAGTAAACACTTTGAAGGATACATCAAGTCATAGTCTTTGGCACATGACCCAGCCTTTAACTCATAGCAGGTTGTTCCACAATATTTTGCTGTACTACCTGTTGCATTTCCCTCTAAAGTAAGTAGACTCTGAATATTGAGTTCATCGACCAGTGTTATGTTTCTCTGAGAAATGTCTGCGTTTTCAAATAAAGTTGGCTTCTGTTGCTTGTCATTCGAAACTTTCAGATGTTAGGCAGTGAAGTGTGAAATCTCCCTGTTTGTCTGTAGTGTTGGTCACTATTGTGCCTGAGGGTTTTCTTTCTTTCTTTTTTTTTTTCTTTTTATTTAAGTCCCATACTTCTCTGGCCTCTCTCTCTCTCCTTTTTCCTCTACTCTTCACTGTATACTTTATCTTCTTTTTCCTTTACGCTCAGAAGAGAAGACCACTGCTGACTGCTATTTAAGAAAGTGTTTCAACAGCTGGACATTGACAGGAAATGTAATAGTAAGAGTGCTCCGCAGAACAAGAAAATCATAACTTCCTTCCTTTGGTTTTTTCCCTCCTCCAAAAAGACTGCCATCTCAAAGAGCCACCCACGTCTCTGAGGTTTTGAGGTCCCAAAATGCTTCAATAATTGCTGCGGTTAAAAGTTGAGTTTCATTTAAAGCATAATTTCTATAATCGCATCGACATGTTGAATATTTGCATTACTTTTTAATTATTTTTGGTGACTGCTTATGTATCAGAGATTAGCTTCTTTTCCAGAGTTTTCTTCTCTTTAACAAGCACAGACTGCTGCTCGTATCTTCAGTGCTTCTGTCATGAAGCTGTTTAGTAACCAGCATTGGAGAATAGCGTAGGCATATCCATATTGAATCAAAAGTATTTTATATTATAATTCCAGTGTTTTAGTGTAGTATATGTAATCTCTAATGTACTATAGAAAACTGAGTTATTGAAGTATGTAAATAAATTATTCAACAAAATTATTTCATCTATCTAAAAAACACTTAGGGAAAAAAAGCCACCAACACTTTCTCTCTGTATATTTAGTAGGCTCAGATTTTTACTTTATGATTTTGTTGCTTTTATTACTCAAGTCTGAGAAAATACGGTGTCGCGTAGCTTGTGCACTGTAAGGTCTTAATACATCAGTTAAAGGGAGAGCTAGCCTGCAGTAGCAGCTTTATAGTTGGATTACTTGTCTTTTGATAGTTGAAGCTTACTCAGTCTTGGTGATTATTATTGAATTTCTTTTTAGTTTTGAGCAAAGAGATTTTTCACAGAGGGCTAGGAATTGCTTTATTTTTGAGGCTATAATAATTAAGACTGATACTGCCAAAAGAAAACTGGGTTTTTTTAGACTAAAAGTGGGAGAGTAGGAGAGGAGTAAACAGAGACGTGCCAAGTCTTGAATCCACAGAGCAGAGCTGTGGAAGATGTTGGAAGAGAATCTTGTCACCTTTCTTCATAACCCTACTGTAAACCTTACGTCTTTCTTTCTTCTTTTCCTAGACATTGCTTTCCTTCTACTTTCTTTACTACTGCTAAAATTTTCTCCCTGTAGTAATTTTCCCCTGAACCTGTGGTATGATTATTGGAATTGAAAAATTCCCCCAAACTATAAACTCTTATGTTAAAAAGTAGAATCAAGCATGTCACATGCAAAATTCTTGGACCACAACTGTAGATGAAACTTCGTATTTGTGAGAGAAATAAACAAAATCTTCTTAGTAAGGTACGAAATAAGTGTTCACATCACAGTCAGTGAAATACAGTTTTGAAAAATCGAAATTTGGAGTTGTTTGTTTTTTACGGTATAGCTTGTAGTGTGAAATGAATGAAATATCCATAGGATCACAGTAGATGTACTGAGACTATAGTTACCAGTTTATCACTTTCCTGGGTCTAAATATAATTACAGTGGGTTTTCTCTTTAATTTGCATGCTTTTATCAAAGATCATAGAGCAAACGTATATATCTGTGTGCACATGTGGATGTATGCCATTTGACTTTGCAGTGAGGGGATGAACAAGCCAGGAAGGTTAGAAGCAGAAGGTGACTTCTGTCTCCTGCTGAGCTGTGGAACTGAGAAGGAAGGTGTTTAGGTGAGGAAATGAAAGCAGCCTCTTCTGTACAGGGCAGCACAGCCACCATCTATGGCAAGAATTGTGGGCAGGGAGAAGTAAATGCTGTTTTACTAGTATCACTTGCAATCTTCCAGTTATTTTTCTATGGAGTAGTTTAAGACAGTTTGTTAAATAGGTCAAGATTAATTTCTGCACATGCTGCATGTATATTTTGCGTTTTCTCAGGCATGTATTCAGCCTCTTTAAGAGTATGAAATCTGTAAAATTCTCTGACTGCTGTCTGGGTGCACAGCAGGCAGTTTGTGTTTATGGATACACAGAAAAGACGTGCCAAAGTTCAGCAGCCAAAATTTAAGCTGAAAGAGATGCCTTTTGAGCACATAGGGTAATAAAAATAATTAAGGATACTAAAAATAATTTTTTTGCATATTATGTATACATACATATGTCTCTGTGTGTGTATATAAATGCATGCACACGTATATTAAAGTGTTGTTATATATAAGCAAAGCTTGAAGATGTGGGTTTACAGAAGAGAGGAATACCTGTGTGTAATGAACTGCCTGTCTGTACTTCTGTGTAAGTCTGTACTATAATGCTCCCTTAGAGTTGCTGGTGGCCTTGCTGTGTTGGTGATGAACAGTGGACATCTGCATATTTAGTATGGGACAAAACAATTTTTACCGAACATAGATTTCAATTTAGCATGGGAAGGAGGGGTTTGAATCGGTCATTTGGAATCTTGTAGATTATTTCTGTCCTCCTGCTATGGATTCAGTCTTTTTTTCTTCTTTTTTTGAAGAAAAGTTATACAGTATTACAAGTGTCCTTGTCTCTGAAATTAAAAAAAAAGTTATTCAAAATACTTTACATGTCTTTTTTATCCTTGACCCTGTTTCTTCGCACTTCTTACACTACTTTTCCTAAATCTATGCTTTTGTGATCAAAATTATTTTAATTTTTTTAAAATAGTGATTAGTAATTATACTTACAGAGCAAAATTTTAAACTTTTTATTTTGTCTTCTGTTGCCAGAAAGGCTCTTTGTGCACGTGGGGGCTGAGCATGTCCCTTCACGGTGGCACAGAGCCAGCTGTTCATCTCTCGTCATGACTATAGTTGAAGAAGGATACACATATTGGATAAAATACACTCACTGTTCAAGTCAGATTGAAGTGGGATTTGAGTGTTGCTTGGCCAATAAAGAGAACTAATTTTATTTTTTGTGTAAGGATAGTGATTTTCTATGGAGGAGGGCACAATATCTTGCCATTTCTCAGTTCGAGAAGGACAGGGAACTGCTTGAGAGAGTCCAATGCAGAGCCACAAAGATGATGAAGGGAGTGGAGCATCTCCCTTATGAGGAAAGGCTGAGGGAGCTGGGGCTCTTTAGCTTGGAGGAGACTGAGGGGTGANCAGGCTGCCCAGGGAGGTTGTGGAGTCTCCTTCTCTGCAGACATTCAAACCCCGCCTGGACGCCTTCCTGTGAAACCTCATCTGGGTGTTCCTGCTCCGGCGGGGGGATTGGACTGGATGAGCTTTCGAGGTCCCTTCCAATCCCTGACATTCTGTGGTTCTGTGATTATCCACTGTCACTGGCCCTGCCTCATTCCTCCTTCTGCTAAGTCAAAGTCCCTATGTGTAAAGAGACAGTTCGCTTTCTTGGAGGTGTATAAATGGATGGGGCAAGAGGGAAGCTCCTCACCAGGCACACTGACTGATATGGTCCCTGGCACATCTGTGACAGCTCCAGGAGAGAACATCCCCTTTGGTAGAGAAGGATCCCAACAGGATGTGACTTGGAACTTGCAAATCCTTCGGGTGGCAAATGTTCCAGCCATTGGCCTGACTGGTGTCAAAGAGAAGGATGGGGCCAAGATGTTGAAGGCCCGCTCTTTACTGCCTGTTTGTAAACACATACTGTCATTTACTAATAATTAAGTGCTCCTAGTTCCAGCAGTAGATGACCTTCTCCAAAAGAACACAAGTAATGGAAGAAAATGTACTGTATGTCTTAGATAGTCTGATATAGAGTAGCAAGCTGGCAGACAGCTAAAGAATAAGGGACAGCCTCATGTCCCTCATGCAAATTTAAAAATACAGATGAGGGATCAAAGTACAGTCTGTGTGGAGATGTGATTATACCTGCACTGCAACAACATAGCTTATTCACTCTAAGTTGATAGATACGTGATCTCTTTATGCACATAGGCACACACACGCAGAGTTTGTGCTACATTCGTACCTGTGCTCTGCCCCTGCCCTCGTGCTGCATGAGGAAGACCACGTGTGTACCTGCCTGAGTTGTACTCAGTTGCTGTGCTGTCTTTTTGTAACTCTCCTTTTTAATGTCCCAGTCAGCAACACCAGTTTGTTCCACTGGGCACTGGCCCTCCTGTGACTCTGGAGAAGAGATCATTCTGTATGATACAGGACAGAGAAGAAGTGGTCGATTTGCTGTAGAGTCTCTTTAACACCCAAGAAGTGTTGCTTTGTGTGTTGTCATGTTCTCACTGTTGAAAACGAGACACAAAACGAACAAAAAATCCCAGGCTCTGAGCTCAGCCTTCTCCTTTTACAGACTTGGTGATGATGCCCTGTAAGTCAGGTTCATTTCTGTAGAAGAGCAGCACATTTGTGTTCCTGGTCTGTTCACTGGTGTGGAGAACAGGACTCCAGATAGCAGTGTCATCTCTTTAATCTGCCAGCTTGTTACCTGAACTGTGAATCGTGAGCTTTATTCCACAAGATCCAGTCTGAGATTTACATTTAAGAAACTTCTTACAGTGCTGGTCCAAAGGCATCGCTATTAACACTGAGTCATAGATGGTATCTGGTGCTGTATGAAAAAACGTGGGAAGAAGTTCACTGCCTATAGACACACAAAGTCTAAGCGCTTAAGGACCTGGAGAAGAACTAGGGAAATACAGAAATGAATAAGCTTAAGCAGAAGTGAGCTAAAAGCAGAACTTTAAAGGAGGGTTTCTGTGACCCCTTGAAGAGAAGCAGCGTATTGCAACATGCTTCAGCCCTATGCCAGAACATGCCTTTTCTTTCTTCTAAACAGTTGAGTTTAGAAACTAGTATTACTTTTAGCAAGTTTTGAGCTTCATTTTTTTTTAGAGCTGTTTCAGAAATAGTGGCTTTCTTAATTGGAGGAACAGACAACGCGTTCTTGGAGGCAGCGTGGGGTTAAAATCCAGATCTCTGTGCTTCAGCTAAACAAGACAGGGAACTGGGACAAGATAACTGAGAGCTTTAACTCAAAAATGCGTGCCTCTTCGAGTTGGTTATCTGTAGCTATTTCCCCTCTCTGGGCTGTTTTCTTGGCCTCTCCCTCAGATGTTCCTGCCTCTCCGGCAAGGATGCCGTACCAGCTGACAGGCAGCTTGACACGCTAAAGAGCCTGCAGCATTTTACCTTAATATGCTGGGCTCCTAATTCTATGTTTGTTAAAAGTGGGAAACTTGCAAAATAAATAAATGAAACCTGTAACTAAATGAGCGGCTGTGTAGGAAAAAGGCCACCTTCTGCACATGTACTTAAGATGACAAAATCTTGCCTGTTTCTCTGTGGTGTGACAGTTGCTGGCTTTCCTGAAAGCAGTTACAATCAGCTGTTAGAGAAAAGCAAGAAACGAAAATGTTAGAAGCAAAACTTTAAAAAATCCAATAGTTAAACTAATCAAAAGTTATTTTTAAAAGAAGTTGTACTGGTATCTGTGTCCTTCCCAAGCCAGCATTTACCCCAGTTGCCCTGAATTTTCTCATGTAGCAGGCTGCTCGTGGCAAAGCATTAAATATGATTTGCTTGTCACTTAATGTGATATATCCCTTCCCTCCCCCTCCACCCTGCAGCAGAGATGATGGAGATTTAACTAGACCAAATCAAAACCAGCTCCCAGAACACAAATATGATATAAAATTGTCTTCATAATCATGCAATGGTTTAAATTATATTTCTTAATGAATCTTTTGAGTATAAAGTGTAACACTGTAAAACATTTTAAACCTGATTTTATTGGTCTTTTTGAAGGTCATTAGGACTTTTTAGTCTGATAGACAGTTTGTGGCCTCCAGCAGTGCCTGTAAAAGTTCCTGGACAAAGTCAAGACTCTGAAATGGTAAGTCTTGTTACTGTGGAAATGTGTTTTTTCGCTCACAACTACTATTTTTGTTAGTAGTGCAATTGTGTTTACTTTGGGAATCAGATTGTCTCCCTCTCTTCAGGTTCTGGGTTTTGTTTTACTAGTTCTGGCAACCTCCGAGGTGAACCTGAAGCCCTCTGGATCAGCAGCATCTTTCCAAAATGGTGCAGTTAGCCCCTTATTAGTTCTCTAGAGCTAGAACGGTAGTATGTCCACACAAATTATTCCTCCTCTCTCCTTGCATGAGGAAAGAGATTTTAGACACCATAGAGCCAGCTGAAGAAACTATGTGCAAGGATATTAACTCATTCTTTGAAGCACTTTTCAGCCTTAGATTTGAAAGCACTTTTCTGGTGATTAACTTCTGTCCCAGACCAGCTGCTGGAATCAGGTCTATTACTCATTAGGATTATTTTAATTGATATTTGTCTCACGTGAAGACAGTCAAAGGATGAACACAAAAATAATCTACTAAAAAATAATTAGCTTCTGTGGTTTTAGGGGTTGGTGAGGTATTAAAATGGATTTAAAGTATGTTACTATGCATTTACAAATATAAAATTGCATCTTTAATTTTTCTTTGATTGACTTTTGTATTTGAAAAGGAGTTCTGTTGTATCGAGTGTCATTTTGGTAATACGAGATCGTTTGAGAAGCTTCTGGGTAACCAAGTGCTTGTGCTGTCCTGCTGTTCTTGTATAGCTGTTCTTTTGGGGAAGAAGTTTGTGGTATTAAAAATTTGTGTCAGAGCCTAGAGGAGTCAATGAGGATGCAAATTCCAGAAAAGAAGAAGCAGCAGCTGGAAATAAACAAGTTTCAAAACCAGGGGACATTAAAGGTGGATATAACTAGTTATTTCTAAAGTCTTCTTCCCTCTGCAATGCAGAGAGCTCTTTGCATTGTGCAGGGGTTTATGTTGAATAATACAAAGTTCAGACCTTGGTTATATATAAAACCAAGACTGAAACAGCTATTCTTGCCTTGATTCCCCCTTTCATCTAGAGGTTTCAGAAGTCTCAGAAGAATGGATTGTTTTGTGCAATAAAATGCTGTGGACAACAGAATGGGAATATCCATGGATGGAGCAAAGCTCTTAAATGTTGTGTAGCCTTGTTATGACTCTCATTTGTTCTTCATTTTCTCTGTTTTGTTAGCAATCTAAAAATGGAGGAAACTTTCCATAATCGTGAAATTTGCACTTCTGTCATGGGTTTGAAATACTAATTCATTCCACAGGGGAACAAGATTTACATTCTACTGCTGCAGGTTTTTGACTGGGTGGAGTTTTTTCAGTTGAGATACATTTTTCTTGATACAAACAGTATAGTTTCATGCACAGTTTTATGGAAGCAGTTTTATTCATAGGTACATAAATCATATTGCCAGCACACTGATAGTATTGTTGGGAAAAGATCTGTGAAACTGATTTCTTTTGAGCCATATGTACATTTAGATACCTTCTTTAGTGCTGTCAGAAGCAAACAGAATTTGAGTTGATGCCTTTTGCTTTTTTTCCCTTTATGCAGATTATTTTTTTAATGAATGAGCAGCTGTCTTTAATAGATTCATATTTCTTTTATTAAATGAAATGCTTTATTAACAACAAACATCGCTAGAAGAATATTTTACCATATTCACAATAAAAATTATTTGTTAGTATTGTCTTTTTTTTTTCCTGAGAAACCTTTCTAGTTTGGGACCTCTTTAAGCAGTGATTGATAAAGTTGTTACATCACAATACTTTTCAAGGGGGGAAGAAAAATCTGGCATAACACAAAGAGAGCAGTTCTTGTAGCTGTTGTGTTCCTGTTCTTCATTATCTCCTTGTGCTGTCCTGGATTTAATCTGGCAGCTTTAAAAGTCTGTCAGCTGTTTACTATCACAAAAACCCACCCACATGCAAAAGTCCCCAAATCTCAGAAAAGATACGGATGGTATTAAAAAAAAAAAAAAGGAAAATAAGAATCAGTGCACTCCTACCACATAATAAAAAAAACCGCAAAACCAACAACAAGCACCTTGAAATAGTCGCAGTGTTTGCCAAGCGTGCCAGATCATGAGATGATGTGATGAGTATCAATGTCAGATTATGGAAAGAATTATACACACAAGCTGATTTCACTTATAACTTGTGAATGTCTGTTTATTAACTCAACCTCTACTTCAGAGAGTTGTTATTAACCGTATAATTTTGTTTTCCCATCCCTCTTAAAGTGACTGACCAAATTAAAGTGCCTTTTCTAAGGTCACATTTCTTTTTCTTACTTTTTAATAGATGACAACTAATCTTCCTCCTCCCAGCTTCTGTTATATTCTTACTATTCAGTCTGGTGAAATACATGTGGAAGTGGATGAGGAAGAACAGATTTCTAATTTGTACCAGCCACCAGCTGTTCGTGGTCTAAAGGAAATTCTTCAGGTAATCTGTTTTACAAGTCAGATAACAAATACTTTGTACCACTGGATTTCTGGTATCATGTTTGTCTCATTCCCTGTTTTTGTACTGTTTTCAGATCGATGGTTGTAATGAACGTTGTAGCTTTTGGGCGCACGTGCTATATCTAAGGCGGAAGGTAATCTTTTCACTTAGCAAATAATTCAACATAAAATCAACACGATGTTTATGTGAAGAATTTTTTTTGTTTAGGGAATTTATTTTGTTTAGGGAAAAATACAAGGCCTCTCTGGATTATCTTCAAGAGTTGTATGAGCAGAATTATCGCCAGGTCTAAAATGCTTGTGAATGGGTAAGATGAACTGCATCTCCAGTTTCAATACCATCCAGTCTAGAAAGTGAATTATTTCTGAATAAATTGCTGTCTAACGAGAGGTAATATTTCACCCTGATGAGGGAGCTTGCAGGAAGTTTGTTGAGACTCAATTAATAGCTAAGTGCTATCCTTAGATACATAGCAAAAAGTTCCCTGTCGGTTGAGTGTCTGGGTATTGAATTTAACAAATGATGGTTATATAAAAATACAGTTTTGCTCTTTGCATGCAAGTGTGTGGACGATTTTTGTTGACTTCAATAGAAGCCCCTCAGGCAAATCTGGCTTTTATGGTCCAGTTAGTAGAAAGGAGGAACTCTTAGGTAAATACATCTGCCATCCATACTTTGTTGGAAAGCGTATAAATATGTTTCATTTATTTTTTTCTGAATGATGCTAGAATTTTCTTTCAGAATGTTGCAAACTCCCTCAGTAGTTAAAGGAACATTTTGCCGCTGATTTATTTATTTTTTCCTGGCGACTGTATGCTCAGTACAGCCAGCACTGAATTCTGGTGGAGAGTAATTTTCAATTGTCCATCAGCTCCACAAGAAACAAAGTGTGAATCAAAGCGTATGAACCAAAGACAAAGAAATTCCAGAACAGCCAGCAAAATAGCTGGAGATGCTTCCCACCAGAGTGAGACATAAATTTAATTTAGGTCTTGCCCTTTTGCTTCACAAGCCAATGAGTTATGATTTGATTTTTAGGCAGGGAGTACTTTTAACTCCCAAGATGATGGGTATCCCTTGTGTTTTTTCCATGCTAAGTGAGAATTTACCAGGGCATTGGCAAATGTAAAATCAGAGCTAGCTTGATGGAATCTTTAAAGGTGATAACATAAAGATGGACACATACATGCGCTAATTTCTATTTCCAAGAAACCTATTAAAAATAAGTCAGAATTACAGACCAGCGGTACCCTAGCCAAACTCTTTTGTATTGAGGAATGTCTACATCTGAGATGCTGTGGGTCATCAGTATTCTTGTGTAGAAGCACTTAATCCCTAAGTTAGAGAAAAGATGAACCATGCAGCAATAGATGTGATTTTGAAGAATAGAAGCTTGCCTAGCAGGAAAAAGGGTCTATGATTTCTTCTTGCTACTAGGAGGTTTATTAGCTGTTTTGTAACGGCTGTTCACTTACTGAACTGTAAGCACTAAATTTTTTTAAATTTTAAACTGTAAGCTCATAAATTTTTTGAAAGTAACATTGGAAGAGCAATAGAAGATATTCCTCTTCTGCATAATGTCTGGCTGACGCTTCTGGATAACTGCTCTAGGAATGTAAAGGTATTTACCTGCTGTTAGTGTTCTGCTTGACTAATCCTCCCAAAAGAAGGTCACAAGCAGCAGCTTGCTTATGGCACTTGGCTTTGCCAAGGGGCCGTATCCTTCACATGCAAAATCATCAAGTCGTATTAAGTGAGGAAGGGACTACGATGTGGTTTATTTTGCAGATTTATTATTATTAGGTAATCTACTACGTGAGCTAATTCAAATGTACTTTAGGAATAGTATTTTTTCAGTGTAGCTACAGTATTCTGAGATACTGCATTTGTGTGAAGGAGGATTGGAAATATGCTTTTTTGATTACTCAGAATCTGTACTGTGGTACAGCTGGAATATGAGGAAATATATTCCATCTGTGGCTGAGGAGCTGTCCTTCCTTATAACTCAATCCTGCTGCTATTTGTCTGTTGTGTCCTCCCGGTTCAGAACAAATTGTCACACATAGCAAGATGATGATTTTATACCAACTTGTGATTTTTGCTATTATTATTATTTATTTTTTGGATGATTCTTATGAAAGCCAGCTTTTAATGTGTTAGTAATTCTTATGGGACAGCTGTAAAAATTCTTTCTTTGAAGCTGTCCTGATGCTATCTACACACAGGAGGTGCTCAAATATATGCAGTTACCAGGCAAAGAAATAATATCAATGCAATAGGCAGCATATCTTTTATTAAGGCATAACCGTAATATCTGAGTTACGGATGTTCCCAGTCACTATTTGCCATTGCTGCATTTGTTCTAAGAGCTGCTAGCATGAAAAAAAAAGACAAAAAAAACCCCCACCAAACTGATTTCAGTGTGGTTAATGGTTTTAAGGTTTGAATTAATTTGAAGGCAAAAAGTTGGGGTTCTCATTGCATTCCCTCATGCTAGAGACATGCAACTTTGAGAATAAAATACTTATGTGATATAATTGTAGTGTTTAATTTTCATTCAAATGTTCAAAGTATACGTTTTTAATCAGCACACTAATTAAAAATAGCAACAAAAACTTTTTAAATTAAGAAAGTAATTTAATCTTAGTTAAATGTTCTAAAATATTAGAATCTCAAAATGCACAAGTTACTTGGACTGATAAATGTGAAATATGCTTTGTGAATTAAACCCATATTTTCTAAAGCATGGAAAAAATCACACACACAGATATTATAAAAGGTGTGTTAAAAAACAAAAAAAAAGAAGAAAAACATGAATCTTCAAATTGTAACCCATCCGATTTTGTTAGAGATCTGGAATAAGCAGTGACATAATGTCTGCCTAGTCTGTCTTGTTCATCATCCCAGTGTGAAAAATTTAAAAAACATTACTGATTTTATGATAATTATTTTTGGATATGAAGGCTGAGATGAACCACATCAGTGGTTGTCATATACCTTAATTTAGTCACACCATAGTATTTTTATACCTGTCTTAGTCAGAAAACTTACATTGCCATTGTGAATTCCGATGTCTCTTACTTGTGAGTTACGTGCTTTCCTATGTCTCTACGTCATTCAAGTATTTCGAGATGTTTGTTCAGCAGAAAGAAAAACTCCAGCTTCGTAACTTACAGTAGCAATTAGCCAAGGACTGGTGCTCTTGGGAGACAGATAACAGTACATGGAAACTTTGCTCACCCAGGAATAATACTAGTAGTAGCATTAGCCTTTTTTTAAGGCAAAAATTATGTAAGTCTTTGTTCATAAACACAGCCAATTAACTTTATCTATCTAAAATAAACATATGATATAAATATATATAGTACATATAGCATAGATTTTAAAAAATAAAATATATTTTCAAATCCCTAGTACAGTCCAAGTGAGTTAAGTTAAAGCATGAGAGCTGATAGAGGTAAAGCCAAGATTCCAGTGAGTCAACCTCAGAAAGTTAATTTGAAGTAGAGACGTTTGTATCTGGAGTAAGGAATAATGAAAAATTCCAATAAAGCTGTGATTTATTTTCCTGTATGAGCACTAAATGTAATAATTTCTGTTAGCGTTATCAGTTATTTAAATATGAGGATGTTATTTTAGTCTTTCCTTCCACTGAAAATAAGGGCTGCATTCCAGTTTTGTGTATATATATGTATTCTTTTTTTAAATCATAGACTAAACACAGTGTTCCTATAAATCAAAGAGAGATTTGGTTGTTTGTGACTGACTCCACGTTGCAAAATGTGGTTCATATCACTCCAAAAGTTGTCGCCGTGTCAGTCGCTGCGTCGTGTGTTCTCAGCACGGAAATCACAGAAGCTCTCAGTGTTGCCTCGCGACTCGTCTTCTTCAAGGATGCGCTGTGGGGGAATGGTAAGCTTTACACCTGGTTTTGAAGCAGTTGGAATCCAACTGGAATAGCATCCTAATCTCTGATACTGCAAACGTGACCTACAGGGACAGAGACTTTCATTCTCAGGTGAAGATGAGAAATTGCAAGTTTGGGGAGAAATTTGAAAGGGGTTGTAGTTAAAAGTTTCCCGTAAGATTTCTTTTTTACATTTTTCACTTGATCTCCAAAGTAAAGGAGAAATTCAATGGTCCTGCTCTATGTCCGTTGATGTTTCTGTCAGTCTTCCCTGATGGCTGTGTCAATCAAATTTGCTAGCAGACAGAAGACTCAAAGGCTTGCAGTTGGACTAGATGTTCATTGTAGGTCCCTTTCAACTGAAACAGTCTACTTTATTAAGAAACTTGGTTTCATTTGTTTTGGTATTCTTGCAGAAACTTGTTTTATTGAATTTACTACCTCTAAAAGGAGTAAGAGGGTGAATCTAGAGACTTGTGTGTCCCTAGACATAGGACTTTTACAAAATTTCCTATACCATCTTAAGTGTGAGATTTCACCACCATACAGACCATGTAAGGTTGGTAGGTAACTTTACCTCCATTTTTCGTTGCTCTTCTTTGAGGTCCAGGTATGGTTCTCTATGGTGCCTGCATGTGTAGCTCACGTCTCCCACCTTCAGTCACTTCCAAAATGTAAGTGGACTGGAAAAACCAACCTGTGTAAATGGTGGTGTGTCCTGAAGCAAAAATCTCTGCTTTGTAGAGTAGAGCATTGCATGCACCTACTCTTTGTAAACTTTGAAACAAAGACCACCTGAAGGGGCGCCCCCAGCTTATTACCATGGAAGATATGGTAGCATATTTGCGGGGAGCATGGTGCATTGCAGTGAGAGTGGAATCGGACTCTCTTCTGTCGTGTTTGAATTTTTCAAACATCTTTTTTCCCCTGGGAGTCAGAAAGTGTAACGAGAGCATGATGCATGTGTCACTGAAAGCAAAATATTTTGTCATTGAGAAAACCTGATGGAGTCTATCCATCTGTTTAGTAGGTGGCAGAGATGGTTGTCTTTATTGGCCATGACAATTAACATGGTCACCTTTTTCCTTGTTACTGTACTGAGTTGAAATGTCTTTGTTGGCAGGTAGGATTATTTGTGTTGAACGTACTGTTCTCTTATTACAAAAGCCTCTTTTGTGCTCGGCTGCTGGTGCTGACCTCAGTGAGCTGACTGGCCCTGTCAGACTCGATGAGCTGGATTCTACAACACAGGCCAACTCCATCTGTGCTGTAAGAGGTTTGTATGGCCTTCCCTGAAATGAATGCAGTTAATTATTTGTGCTCACTTTAATCTTTTCGGTCTTCGTATTGATTTCTTGCACAAACAGCATGGAGGGATAAAAAGCACAGCGTTGCTGGAGGTCATTAGAACATTTAAGTTTTTTATACTTCTTTGTGGGCTCTGTTTGCCTTTCGCTGGCCAAGCTCTGCACCCACTCACTCATACCCCAGAATAAATGTTTGATGCACAATCTGTTTTATTATATTCCTTCTTTCACCATCTTCTTTCAGGACCCTTCTGTTCACACCAGCCTTGTTGATGTTGGCAACAGTAAGGTATACCAATATTTTTTAGGCAGATGGATAAGATATGTTAGCCAGATCCTGAATGGTAGGGGTTAGTATCTGATTTCCATGGAGCTTTGCTGCAGTGGGGCAATTTAATATTTCACCATAATCATCTAGCGTAACTTGGCCAATATTTGCTCACCAGCCACTTTGAATTGTTGCTTTGTCTAATATTTCAGTCCTACTAACCATGCAGAAACATTTCTTAAAAGTATTTTCTAATATTTCCTCATCATGCAGAAACCTTTCCTACTGTGTATTTCCTAGTGCTTCGTCCAGTCAGCTTCTTAAACCTCCCAGTTGTACAGTGCCTATAGGGAAAAGTCCTTAAAAGCCCAATAACTCTTGTCTTTTAAAGATAATTTTCTTTCTTAATTTAGCCCTTATGACTCCAGGAGCCCTTGTAGAAAATTCTTGTTATTGTTTTACATTTACAGCTTCAGGTGTTCACTGGAGCATTTGAAATGAGCTTTAAAATAATGGCAAATAATGGTTACAAATGAATCCTTCCAGCTATAACGTGATGCACTGAAAAGACAGTTTCAAACCACCCAAAGCTGTTACTAAACATACCTTCTCTTGTGGTAGAGCCACAAGTTAGCAAAGCCTCTGTGATTAATAAATGAGCACCTCGCAGTGATAAATGTTGAACTGTAACACCGCATAATGTAAAATGAGTACAACTGGAGGCACTTCACTCAAAGCCTTGTTTGTTATGTACATCACACATCAATATTGAGAGTTACTTGAAAGGTGTTTCTCTTACTGCGTGTGGAATACTTTTTGGCTTCTTTTTTTAACCTTTCCAATAGTTAATGCTAGGAATTATCACTTCTCCACTCTTAATTTTATAACTAAGTATGAGAAGTGCCTGTCTTCTTTTGTCCCATTGAAAGTGTACCTAGTAGGATAAAGCAAACATTTCTCTGTCCTTTTCTTTTTCCAGTAGAGCAAAGAAAATACACCTTCGTGATCTCTTGGGTAAACAAGTACTTACTTTACATACATGGAGGTGTCACGCATTCCTTGTTCTGTATTACAGATGGAAGAAGCACAAAAGGAGAAATTAATCCTACAACTTGTCTTGCTTCATCTGAAATCTGTCCAGGGTAGCTGTTAACAGTGTGTTCCCACAGATTTGTACTGATGTAGAATATAAAGTGTCTGCTTTATACCTATGCTGATGCTATACAGAGATGATAGCTCTCACTTTTATGTGTAATTAAAATTATTTAATAGCATTTAAGATATATATCCAGTGTTTTGGAATTCAGTTAGTTATTGCCTACATCTTTGTACTGAAGAAGTGAAATTAATAGCATTAACCCTCCTTTGTTGGTGGGAGAACATGTATTTGATGGAGTGAACCATGAAGGAAAATTTATCATCTCTAAAATACACTTACTGTCTCTGTCTCTTAACTCAGAGAGTTGTTAGTCTGGCTTTCAGTGAGAAGCAGTATTAATTACCTCATTCATTCTTGTTCTTTGTGTCCTCCTTTCACTTCCTGTACTTTTGGTCACCTACGTGTGCTGTATGTGGGCCTCCTCTCACCTCACACTTAAAGAGGCTGCAAAGGCTTTACTCTACCCCTTCCTGAAGTAGTACTTCCTCCTGCTCCTTTGCAGTCATGGCTGCTTCCCCTGGCTCTCAGGGATTCAGCAGGCTCAACCTTCCCTAGAAAAACTTCTTTTTAACCAGTGGAATATGCAGGTGGTCACTTGAGTCCTCATGTTCAGATAGGGCGATTGGTCACAGGGTCAGAGCCTCCAGGAGTGCTGGGATTGGGGAGGGGCTCAGGCCGTGCTGCCTGACGGATTTTAGGTAGATCGGTCGTTTTTTGGAGGGTATATAAATAGGATAAGTTAGATGGGAAAGAACCTCTGCAGTTCCTCCAGTCCAGATTCCAGCTCAAGGTGGACCCTGAGCAACCTGGTACAACCCTATAGCTGCCTCAGGCTTTGAGCAGGAGTTTGGACTGCAGGAACTTCAGAGGTTGCTTCCCCATCAAAAATGACCAAGTTACAGTCCAAGCAGATGCACTGAGTTTGTCAGGAATCCTTGTTTCAGGGGGGTCCAGTCATATCAGCTCTGGGATGGAGGTGTGTTGCTCTTCAACAGATGAGTGAAAACCTGTGGTTGCTTTCTACTGGAAAGTTTATTCTTTTAAAGATGAGTCTGTGATTCCCACTTGTGATCTCAGGATTGATGGATTTATTTTCTTATCGCTATGCATAGCAAAGTAATTTCTTACCTCTTTTTATTGTATAGTAGCAGTCAGGATGACTTAAATGTTGGCAGTTAATACTACACAGAACTTTTTCCTTTTAACCATGGTATGAGCAAATTCTAGTTAGTCCATACCACGTATGTTGTGCGGGAATATTACTTGATTAATGATATTTGCTTAGTATATGACTCACCACTAGTGACTGAATTTTGACACTGGATATTTTCATATTTAAGCCCTTAGTCAGGGGTGGGGTTTTTTTCAGTTTCCCTCTTAACAGTGTGAACAAAATGGGGTCAGTCAGCTTACCTAGGTTTCTCTTTTTGATTGAACTTTTCCCCTTCCTGTCCGTTAATCAGGGTAACTGGGAAAAAAAAAAAATCTACACATTCATTTTTCGAATGTTTCAAATGTGTTGCTTTTAATTCTCAGCCCTTCTTTGCGTTCCTCACCAGAGACCTGTTTATCCAGGTGTTGTCCTATTATCAGTTTCTCCTTAATGATATCAGCCACAACCCATAAAAACAGACTAGAGGTAAAAATTGATTTGGGCTACGTGTGTTTCCATTTAAAAGAAGGATCTCAGGAAAATATCCAAAAGGTTTGTGAACGTCAGGCAAAATCTAGAGCCTTGACGAAGATGTGCAGCAGTTCAGCAGCTTAAACCTGAGAAATCACTAGGTGTTTAAACCTGCTGCTGCTTTGAGTTGTTGAGTTGCTGCTTCAGTGCTGGTGGCTTTCTCAGTGGAACTCTACATTGTCATCAAAATATACCTCTCCACTAAACATAATCTTGTCAGTATGATCCTGATTCCTTTCCTTCAAATGTACTTGAATTACTTGTGCACTGGCATCCTGCAGCTGCAATATGGCACACAACTGGGGGAAAGTTAAAAGGCTTAGAGAGAAACAGATCTCTTGGAAAAGGGGCTTTTGTTTTGTTTTTAAGTGATTTTTTAATGAAGAAGGAAATATTCAGCGAATTAATTGGTAGCTTTTATTTTCCATGGCCAAGAATGATAGAATCACAGAATCCTTTAGGTTGGAAAGGACCTTTAAGATCACTGAGTCCAACCATTAGAATGGTACTGCCAAGTCTACTGCTAAATTATGTCCCTAAGAACCTCATCTATATGTTTTTTTAAACCACTCTAGTGGTGGTGACTCCACCACTTCCTTGGGCAGCCTGTTCTAATGCCTGACAACCCTTTCTGTGAAGAATTTTTTCGTAATATCTGACCTAAACCTCCTCTGGCACAACTTGAGGCCATTTCCTCTCATCCTATCGCTTGTTATTTGGGAGAAGAGACCAACCCCCTCCATGCTACAACCTCCTTTCAGGCAGTTG
>VWYH01011368.1:539070-637857 GCA_013399365.1 Pampusana beccarii | reverse complement strand
CAACACCCCCAGACCCTTTTCCCCCAGGCACTTTCCAGCCACTGTTCCCCGAGCCTGTAGCTCTGCCTGGGGCTGTTGTGACCCAAGCACAGAACCCGGCACTTGGCCTTGTTGAACCTCATACAATTGGCCTCAGCCCAGTGATCCAGCGGGTCCAGATCCCTCTGTAGAGCCTTCCTACCCTCCAGCAGATCAGCACTCCCACCCAGCTTGGTGTTGTTTATAAACTCACTAAGGGTGCACTCAATCCCCTTGTCCAGATAATTGCTAAGGAGATAAAACAGCACTGGCCCCAGTACTGAGCCCTGGGGAACACCACTCTTGACTGGCCGCCAACTGGATTTGCCTCTGCTCACCATTCAGAGAAACATGCCCATGCTGTGGCAGAAGGCATCCTACCTTGTAGTGACAAGTACTGATGGAAACTCCTAGTTTATCACAAAACCTGAAGAATCAGGATTATGCTTGTAACAGTACAAGGGGTCACATACACAGAATTGCTTATTTTGTTAGTGAAATCCATATTGTTTCGTCATATGCATAGAACTTGGGTCGTAAAAGTTGTACCTGAGAAGTACCTTTCCTGGTCCTCAGACTTGATGTCCTTTGAATCCCCCAAGAAAATCATGGTTATGTGTAGCTCCCTCCTTCCTGTCAGTCCTTGCCCCAGGAGAACCGGGAGTGCGAGGGATTAACAGATCTGGTCTTACAGACCAGTCAATGCAAATGCTTCCTAGTCTCCAAGGGTTTGTTTTCTTGAATGTGGTATGAAACTGTGAGGTTCGTGCTCAATAGGAGCCGGAATTTTCAGTCCATACTTCTGTTGTACCAGTGAGGGTTTCTTTTAGTGTAATTTGATTCTTACAGGTGATTCACTTTGTATGCTTCAAATTCTTAGATGTATTTTCTCCATAAATAATGCTCATAATTTCAGCATATCGTTACCATAAAACATAATACACTCTTTACTGGCTTCTCATAAAACTTTGAATATATTTTTTCTTGCCAAAAGTATCAAGGCCTTTTGTATTAGTCCAAAGTATCTTTGGCATTCCCTTCTTAGCCTGTGAGCCAGATCCAATCTCTGTTAATTCAATATAAATGAAGAATAACTCCTTTGTTAATGGAATTTAACCTGCATCGTTGTTTTTGAAAGGTATTGGGTCTTCTCATTCATTTGTGTTTCCTAAACATTGATATCAAGCTATCTGACCTGATTATTTTTATAGCTATTTATTGTCATGGAAACATCAGTGAACAGACCAGAGAGAAAACCAACAAACAAAAACAAATCAGAAAATGAATAAAACCCACACCAAAAGAAGTGAACGTATTCAGAAAAGTTAATTATCGATTATCTCCCTTCTGGTATTTTTAGAATGTAACACACTCTGCCCTACTGTCATCCCTTGTCAGAGGGACAAAGGAGAAAGGGAGTGAGATTTTTGGAAGAGCTGGTGCTCACTCCAACAGGTCTTAAGCTGAGAGTCAGAAAGGATCAGACCTGCTGTGAAGCCAGGAGTGACTGTGTTTGCCAGTTCACTGTTAGTATCCTGAAGGAATTTCGTCTTCTGCAGGTACCGTTATTGGGGTTAATGAGAGCACTGCTTTCTCCTGGCCGACATGCGACAGATGTGGCAATGGAAAGTTGGAGCTGTGTCCCCAGATCAGGTGAGAGTCAGCGTGCTCCGGAGCACTCCAGGTGTTGTGCAGATGTAGCCAGAACAGCGAGAGGTGATGCAATGATTCCTGCAGGCACAGGCTGCACTTTGTTCCTTCCTAAAACTAAGACGTAGTATTTTTATTGCTGATAAACTGATAAAACCTGCAAGGTTAGATTAATTTATTAAGAAAGATACAAGTAGATATGAAATTGTTTGAATTTGCAGTTATCTCTTTTTTTCCAAATTAATCTTAAAGTGTTGCGTATAAAGATTTCATAGCCCACTGCATTATAATATTAGTTTTAATAAACACCCGCATAAAACACAGGTCTGATTTTAAGCTCCTTTATAAGTAGGTTCTTGTGTTTGTCTACCCTACCTTGTTACATTGTGTACCACCAATTCACCTCATTTTCATACTGAACTGTGATCTTTGCTGTAATTTACGAAGTGTGAAAGAGTGGTGTTTCAGCCCTATTTGATTTATAACTTTTTTAAAAAGGACGTTGAATAATTCTGGGGGCACAACTGTCCCGAATGTGAAGATTGATCCTACAGGATCTGTTACCACCTGAAAAGCTAAACCTGCATCACATTGGCATGTTCTTGAAAGCCTCCCCTTCGGCTGCTTAGCCAATTTGATCTGGCAGAGGCTGAGATAGCTGATGGGATAAAAACATAAGAGGAGAAGATAGTAAAAAGAAGGAAAACGGGGTTCTTTAACAGGGAAAGCTTACAAAAAGCATAAGTAGAAGTTGGGTGGGTTTGACCCCATTGAAATAGATAACATTTTCCTAAATAAGATAAGCTTTACCACTTATAGCCTCCAGGGCAAAAAGGAAGAAATTTATTTTTTTTTTAAAGTTCTCCTGTATTTTACTATCATGCAAAAAAATAAGGATGTGTGTATGTTCACACAGTAGTGTAATTCAATTTAAAATAAATCTCTACTCTGAAAGACACTTTTGCTTCATTTGGAGAACAATGTAGCATCAATATTTGTTTAAGGCGTTATTCCAACAAGAACTTATAGCTGAGCTTAATTTTATGCCTATGACTTAAGTGTGTGCTGAACATGTTGAATGTTTGCTGAACGAGGGCCTAAATCAATGTTACTCGAGCCAAATCTATACTACAAATTTTCTTTTGCCATAACTTTTAGAAGGTTATAAGTGTAATATTTGCTTAAGTGGGGTGACTATAAATAGAAACCTTTCCCTGTGTTGCCAAAACTTTATAAAAGGAAGATCCTTTTGCTAGAAGACCTTAGGTCCTCTAAGAGAGTTACTGAGCTCTACCAACAGAAGAGCTCTATTTGCTGTTATCAACTGAATCTCTGCCAGGGCTTTTGTACTAAAAGTCTACCTACTAAGTATTTTAGAAAATTAGCTAGCTGGTCTTTTTCTGTGTTTTAGTTTACGACTGATAGCTTTCCCATTTCTCTATGTTTTTCCATCATTATTTATGTTTCAGAGGATTGCTGTATTGCAACCAGTGCTCTGAAGTTGTCGTTTCACCAGTTTTGAAAATGCAGCTGGAAGTCTTCTTGAGTTGTCCCTCCCGATCTCAAAGTACAGTAAAAGTGAAGGTATGGCATGAAGTGAACTTCTGTCTCTTGAGTATAGTAAGGCTAGATATGTGGACACATAGGTACTCTAAGCCAGACTTTTATAAACAGCTCTGTCAGAAGAAAAACTAAAATTTGTACTAGTATCCCATAATTTAATTGGATACTAAACTTGTGTTTCATTGGACTGAGAACCCAGTTCCCAGATCTTACTCAAATAATACAGTCATTGAGTTCACCCTGAGGTTTGCAAACTGTTTTATGGTCTAGCTGAAGGGCTTTGTTGGGTTGGGCCTTGGGAAACCTCAGTCTCCACAGCCTAGAAGGAACATGTATTTTTAGACTCCCATTCTGAACATCTTTTGTGTCACGTCTCCTCTGCTTTCTTAGCCAGAGAAGCAAAATCATTCTATATTAAAATGATAAATCTTTGTTCAACATGACTGTTTTAATCTATGAACAGAATGTCTTTGCACACATGAAACTTTTGTCATGAGCAAAATCAATGTTCTCATTCCAGCTGTTACAGAGGTCCATCTCTTCTCTCCTGATGTCTGCCGCTAACGAAGATGGGGTAGGTATAACAAATGTTGACAAAAGAAAGCTGAATTACATAGCCTGCTGTAGAGGCAGAGTACAGGAGATGTGAATCAGGTGGGAAGATCCTCAAATCATAGGAATGAAAGGGATTCCTGGAGGTCACCGTCTGACCCACCACTCACATTGGGCTATTGCCAATGTGTAGGCAGGTCAGCTGTGACTTTGGCTGGCAGGGTCTTGAAAACCACCAAGGATGGAGATCCTGCCTTTCCGGGCAGCTCATTGCAGAACTGCACTAGAGCTGGTAGGAGATTTCACTATAAATAAAGGGTTTTTTTTTTCTTGTGTCCAGTCTGGGAGCTGAGTGGGCTCGTCCCTTTGTTAATCTGGCCTTCCACCAGCTGATGCCCCGCTGTCGCATGGGCTGACACTCTCCTTTTTAGAAGAGGGATGCCACGAATGGGACGTGCAGGCAGCTCTAGCTCAGCTGCGGCGCTGCAGAGCTTTCTGCAAACAGCTCTATATACAGACATTCAGAGCTGAAATGGGCAGCACTGGGCGCTACTCCATTTACTGATTTGGGATCTAAAGACAGCAGAGATACAGTCTAAGCCTCTTTTTTGGGCTGGTCTGCTAAACCATATAAACCACAACTACTTTCTAATAGCATGACCACGAAACTACTAGCAAGTGGTAATAGTAGAGAAATTTGCAAAACACATAGAATCTTAGAAAAGTATAGGTTGGAAGGGACCTTTGAAGGTCATCTCGTCCAAGCCCCTGCAATGAGCACGGACATCTCCAACTAGATCAGGTTGCTCAGAGGCCCGTCCAGCCTGGCCTGGAATGTCTCCAGGGATGGGG
This sequence comes from Pampusana beccarii, assembly GCA_013399365.1. Classification (NCBI taxonomy): domain Eukaryota; kingdom Metazoa; phylum Chordata; class Aves; order Columbiformes; family Columbidae; genus Pampusana; species Pampusana beccarii. The sequence goes on along the minus strand of VWYH01011368.1, from coordinate 633,222 downwards.
CATCCACCACCTCTCTGGGCAACCTGGGCCAGTGTTTCACCAACCTCACTGTGAAAAATCATGTCTAACCTGAATCTCCCCTCTTCTAGTTTAAAACCATTACCCCTTGTCCTGTTGAAATAGGCCCTGCTAAAAAGTCTGTCCCCATCTTTCTTACAGGCCCCTTTTAAGAACCAAAAGGCCACAATAAAGTTCCCCAGCACCTTCTCTTCATGCACGATAATACTTTATAATTGTATGAATGAAACACACATAAAGCCATGAGGATCCATGGGCTAAAGTGCAATTTATGTACTCACAAAGTAGTTATTCCTTTAATCCGAGATATCGGAAGAACCTTGACGTTTGGCACAGTGACCCAGATTTATCACAGGGGAGGGAGGCAGCTGGGTAGGTGCCTGGCTGGCATTGGCTGCCGGATGGAGCGGCACCTTCAGAGGGTGATTAAGTCCAATTAGAATCCCGAGATCCCCCCCCCACTCCGTTGCACGTGGAAGGGAGCAAAGGTCGGCTAGTCGTCTTGTTTGGTCATCCCAGTTAAAGATCTTCTGTTAGGTGACACGTGTTGGGGTCATTTTGCTATCCTTGTCTTATATAGTCCTCTAGGATTTTGCTGTTACCTGCTCTGTGGTTTTGATGGGATTTATGGATAATATTTAAAGTGGGACATTGCTCTGAAATGGTAAATTATTTTTCTTATGCTGGAGGGTGTGTATTTTATTTAAGCAAAGAGATACAAGAAATTTCCAAAATATGTTTGCTCTTTTAATAAGAGTTAAGTCTTGCTAAGTTTTACAGGATGTGCCTGGTTTGGTTACAGACTGACAAAACGTTTTTTGAGTTATTAGAATTCAAACAACCTCTTTTTCATGTTTCATTTTTTATAATGCTAGTAGTTAGAAGTGTAGCAACTTAGAAACATTTTTTCCCCCTGGCTAAAATGCAGAGGGAATTTTTTTCCTTTTTTTCCTTTAGTAAGAATTTCCATCTCTGAACTGCTGCATTTTAAAAATCAGCACATCTCATGCAGGATTAATCACAAGGAATAATACCACTTTGAGGTGGCATTTTTTTGCCAGTGCTGCTGGAGTTTCTAAGGGTGTGGCTTTGTAATCACTTCTTTTGGCAGGGAGGTCGGTTTTAGCCGGCACTGCCCCTGGCCACTTGTTCCTTACCTTGTGACAACCCTTCTGTGACACCAACATAGCTGTTTGTGCAGCTGCTTGGTGAGTTGGACTGCGGAACTGGTCTGGGGTAAAAATAGGTAAAAAAAAAACCAAACAGAAAAAGGTTGTTTATACCTTGAATCAGGCAATAGGTGTGGGTATCATACACATACCTGTACAAATGCTTAACCCGGGAGAGCAGGGACATGGTCAGAGGGTGGTCGTAGGCAGGTACCACTGAGGAGAGAAATGGGTGTAAAGCTGCCACATGAGACTGACCGAGACGCTCTTGGGCCAGGTATCAGCTATCGGTGTTATCAGTTCTCCTGGTAACATGCTCTCTTGTCTTAGAGGAATCATCCCAGCCTCGCATCCCTCTCCTCCATGCAAAATGCAGGCTCTACAGGTTCTCTCAGGCACAACTCATGTGCATAAACTGCCGGCTGGGTCATTAAACAGAGGGACTGTACAGGTGCCAGCGATCATAAGCGATGCATGATACAACACAAAATTAAAAGGGGGGGATTGAAAAAGAGTTACAAAATACTTTTTCCTTTAGTGGATCTATTAGCTAAGGTAATCGAGATAAGGTACGTGTATACACATTGCTAGCACATGTGAATTCCTACGAGTGTCAAAAAGCTAGATGAAGGGAGCACATGTAGGTAATGCTTCGGCAAAATTGAGTTCAAAGTCATGGTAGTAGTTTTTTTGTTGCTTTCTTTTCTTCTTTTTGTTTTAAAAACAGCCTGTTTTTAAAAGTCTGGTAGGGAAGCAGCGCTTTAAGCAGGAGTGAGATCTAATTACTGAAAATCTTTTGTGTTCATGCTTTCCATCGGTTCTGATGCACCTTTATTTTTTGAGTCCTTAAAAAAAAATTGTCTGTTGGAAGAGGACCTTACACCCTGCATCTTCCAAGCAGAAAGCTGCTTAGAACAGAATGTCCAGGACTGTTTGTTTTAATCAACATGCTTTTATCACTGCAGAGTTATGAGGTGCAGAGCGTGCTGGGAAAGGAGGTGGAGTTATTGAACTGCTACGTCCACTCCGTCACCAGCCACCCCAACTGTGTTGCGCTGGAGGAAATTGTTCTGGAAGCGGCAGACGGACACTCAGCTGAACTCTAGTCAGCTACTACAGTATCTGTGGACTTTGTAATGTGGTTATCTGTTAACTAGTGCCACAGATAATGTGTAATGCAAGTGTGATAAGTATTAAGATAGTTTATGAAAACTGTGATTTACAAAGCACGTTGTGCTAATGCTAAAAAAAAATATTAAAAAACATATCGGATCAACTTTCTGAACTCTTCTTTTTTGGATCAGTTCAGAATTTAAGAATCCAGTTCTTTGGCATGTTTGCTGTTCATGTATGTAAAACATCTTGTTCTGGAGTTTTGAATGGTTGTGAATTTTTTTTACAGTATTGTATTTATTGTGTTTAAATGGAAAACTGATATTTTTGAAATCAATACCTTACCATAGGGAGTGAACATTGGTCTAAGCTGAGTTTTATCAGCGAATTCTAGATGTACCACCAGCCGCGAAACACCGCCTTGTGTGCGAATTCCGAGCTGTAACGTTTGTTATCACCGTGCAATAAATGTTGTAAAGATGGAGATTTTAAACAAAGCTTATATTTTGAAGTGTCAAGCATATGTAAAGTTAATGTTTTACAGCTAATTGGTCTCTAAGCATAGAAGTGCTGTGTTATCTGTAGCTTCCCACAAAGGGGGGTTTAATTATCCAGTTTCTGTTATGGGTAACAAGTAAACTGATGTGTAGCTATCCTGACCCTGACTGTACAGGGACATGTATTACAGATCAGATAAATAGTATCAAAATCTTCCTATGTCTGCCTAGTTTAAGATGCAAGAATTAATGTAAGAGTTCAGTCAGAGATTGGATTTTTTCCCCCTTTTCTAGTACTTAAAAAACCCTTTGAGGTCAGAGGAAGAGGAATGGATGGTTTTGCACAGGGCCTGGGATGTGATTACCCATCAGAACAGGAAGAGCAAACTTGGTGCTACAGAAATCATTCCTGCAGCTGAGGCTGATAGCAGAAAGTCTTACATACATCACGATTACTGCAGTGATGACCCAACTTTTGAATCCCCCCCTTTTTTTTTCCCCTCCTCCAAGTATTTTAGTCTCTTATCTGCCTCCCTGTAAGGAAGAAGAGGATGTCAGCCCATTCCTGTGCAAAGGATACTGCCCTGTACGCAACCAGGGTTGCCCCTTTTAAACCAGTCAAGATTTCTCTGCTAATGCTAGCATGGGCTATCGGAGATGCTTGTCCTATAATCAGGACATTTTTCTGCCGGTGCCCGACAGATGCCGTCACCTTTGTGCTTGCTCTATCGAAATTCAGAGGAGTAGCTTAACCTTTCGTAATATATTCACTCAGCCAGAGATTGGCGTTGTTTCCTGCTCTCACTTTCACTGGCAGTGATCAGTGAAAGTGGCCTGCTCATGACAGCCTGCAGAGAACTGAAGTGTGTGTGGGCTACAGCATCTCCTCGGGGACTGCAGCCGGGTCAGACTTAGGAGCGTGTTAGTGCAGGGGCAGCTTTGCATTCTCTGGAGTGAAAAACCTGCTTGGAAGTTTTTTTAACAGGAATTTGAAGTAATGGCATTCTTGTGTTTATGTATACTTGTTTTTTTTTTAAACAATACTGTTTGTGGAAGAGTCCCGTCCAAGGAGCAGCCCCTCTTGCTGTGCAACTTCTGCTCGGCCCCAGCAGCCAGCGCAGGGGCAGCCGCTGACTCCGTGTCCCGGCACAGCCGAGCAGCCCCCGGGGGAAGGGGACTTGGGAGCCACCGCCTGCAAGAGTCCCAGGTGGTCCCACCGTCGCATCGGCTGCCTTAGGAAAACAGAAAACCCAACACCGTGCACCTCAACCCCGCCTTGTCCTCACCTCCCCGCCTCGGCTGAAGTCCTCCCCGTGTCCCCCCCGCCTGCCCCAGCGCGGCGCGTTGGCAGCAGCTCCTGGGAAGCCAAAGTTTGTCCCCCGCCGCCACCCCGCTGCTTGCAGGACACAGAGCAAAGGAGAGCAGGGTTGATTTAAAATGCTTTTCTTTTTTATTCTTAGAAATGCTGTAAAAATTGATATAAAAGGTCGAGCATGCTCAGTCTTTACTGTCTAAAATACATGGGGTTTTGAATCATTTTAAGAGATGTACCATAGCTGCATCGGTACGAGTAAAATGTAGAAAAGATGAAAACTACCATTACAAAAATAATTTAAGGGGAGAGAAGAAAAAAAAAAAGATATTTAGCTTTTATAGCTTTTTTTTTCTTTTTTTGCAAGTTTCGTGGTGAAAGACCCAGGCGTCGCCCCACGTCGCTACAACATTCAGAACGCGGCCGCCGGCCGGCGGGTCCCACCGCGGCTTCGCGNGCCCGGCCCGGCACGGCATGGCACGGCACGGCCAAGGCTCGGCAGGGCTCGGCACGGCCCGGCAAGGCCCCCTGAGGTATTTATCCACGTTTCTCGCGGAGTCCGTCTCTCCGTCCCGCTCCCCCCTAGTTACCGGCAGTCGGTGCCCGAGCCGGGCTGCAGGAAGGAGGCGCTGGGCAGCTGCTTGAAAAAGTGCCGGAGGCTGGTCAAGTCCCGGGTGAGCTGCTCGATCTTCTTGTGCAGCTTCTCGTTCTCGGCCGAGAGCTCCAGCAGCTTCTGCTGCATCTCCTGGTTGCGCCGTTTCGCCTTGTCGCGGCTCTTGCGCACCGCGATGTTGTTGCGCTCCCGGCGCTGCCGGTACTCGGGGCTAAACCTGTCCACGCACTTCTTGCCGCCGCGCTCCTTCCCGCCGGCGGCCGGCGGCGCCTGGACGCCGTGCGCCGACCCGGAGACGGCGGCCCCGGCGGCGGCGGCGGGGCCCGGGGAGCGGGTGCTGCAGCTGGAGGGGGAGCTGCTGCCCGGCGGCTCGGGGGAGGTGGGCGGCGTGGGCTGCCCGCTCAGGTTCATGATGGTCTGGGCGCAGGTGGCGATCTGCGAGGGCAGCAGCGAGGAGGAGATGTCGCTGTCGCTCCAGTCCGGCTCCTGCTTCAGGGCGCCGCGGGAGGAGGAGGAGGAAGAGGAGGAGGAGGAGGAGGAAGAGGAGGAGGCGGTGCGGGGCTCGGCGCCCAGCAGGGTGGTCATGGCAGCGCCGAGGTCCTTGGCGGGGTCGCGGCCGGCGCTGCCGCCCGGCGGCAGGTACTCGCCGTAGTCCCCGCCCCGCTCGGGCTTGTGGTTGCTGTTGAAGAGGTCGGCGAAGAGCTCGTCGTTGCACAGCTCCAGGTTGGGCACGGCCGACATGGAGTCAATGTAGGAGCTGAAGTCGATGGCGCTCTCGTCCTCGTACATGGCCGGGGCGGCGGCGCTCAGCTCCGCCAGGTTGGTGCCGCTGCCCCCCAGGCCGCCCCCCGCCTCCTCGCCGCTCATCGCGCAGCCACCGCGGCCCCCCGGCTTGCAGGCGGGACCCGGCCCGCCGCCGCTGCCCACCTTGGCGTCGTAGAAATTGGCGGGCTCCAAGCACCAGTTCTTATAACATGCCGGGGAGTCCAGGCTGTAGAGAGCGGCTGCGCTCATGGGCGAGCGGGTCGCGGCGCCGCACGGCGCGGGGGGTCGGGGCCGCGGGCACCAAGCGCCGCTCCGCGAAGATCGCAGCTCCAGCCTCCGCCACGGGCAGGTGGGGAGCGGAGCGGGGCTGCCGCCGCTGCTGCCGGTCCTGCTGCTGCTCTTGCTGCTGGCGCTGGCGCTCCTGCTGCCGTCCCACCGTCGCCTCCCCGAGGGGATCGATGCGGGCTCGGGTCACGCCGTGCGGGGCGATATGAGGCAGGGATGGGACAAGGCGTCTCTGGACCTGGGAGCGAAACGCCCGCTCGGTCCCTTCTTATACGGCGCCGGCCCCGCCTCCTGCCCCAATGACGGGGGAGCGACTGTTGCCGGCACCCCCGGGGACCCGGGGGCGGGAGCGGGTGGGGTGCGCGGCCGCGGAGGCTGGGCTCCCGCCGCGGCTGCCCCGACGCCGCTACCGGCCCCCCATTCCCTCTGCGAGAGCTTTCGTTTTCCCGCTTCCTGGCTTATTTCCACGTGGGCCATCGGAAAAGCTGTCGGAAAAGTCTCATTTTAAACCCCTACCACGCTGCATTCCCCACCCCCCACTTCCCTTGGATGAGCGATACGGGAAAGATGCTGCCTGCCCCACGCGTGTCTCTCTGTATCTCCTTAGCGCCCTCCCGAGGCTCCGCTCCTGCGGCTGAGCACGGGCAGCTTCACGGGAGGGCTGTAAATGCCCCCGCAGTGACGGGGTGGCTGCTTGGGCTGCTGCTTGCAGGACGCTCCGGTGGGAAAGGGGTCTCTAAGGCATCTTTAGCTGCTTGGCGCTGTCTGGGTGAAGTTGAGCCTCTCTTAAAAACTTACGGTAATTATGCACTTCCCTCTCCCCCCCCCCCCCTTGTATCTGATAAACTACTACTATTAAATTGGCAAGTATCAGAGAAATTAAAATATTTTCATGTCAAATATGCGAATCCTACTTTTTCCAGTTACATAAAGCAGTTAAAAAAAAAACAAAAAAACAAAAAAACAACCAAAACTGGCTTCAACCCCCAAGTGCTCCGTAGACCAAATTACAAAAGAAACACCAAAAAAACCCTTTTAAAAAGTCTATTTTAAGATTTTTTTTTTTCCAGAAGACCCAGCTAGATTTATGACTACTCAGTAGGATTAGCCCAGCCACTGACTTTTCAGCCCAGCACTCAGATGACACTTCTGGCTCGAAGCTGTGTCCTGCGGAGCGCTGTACTGCTCCAAGGTGGCTTTCTGGGGACGGTGGGTACGTGCCAGTCATGCCGGGCCTGCTGCCTCGCTCTGGGCAGGGCTCCATCTGCCGCTACCGCAGCTGTTGCAGTAACGCAGCGTTTTATCGAAGGGGTGTGTATTTTAACACACGGAGTTGGGACAGGGCTGGTACACGCTCGCCTTTTGGCCGTAAACTCCTCGCGGGGAAGGCTTGTGGGATGAGGATAAGTGGGCTCTGGCAGGTGAGCTTTTGCCTGGAAGGGCTTGGCTTTGCTTTTAACCCTAGTGCTGCAGTTAGCCCCGTGGAGATGTTGTAAATAGCTTGATTTGGTTTGCTCGTTAGGGTTTCATCACGCAGCTTTCATCCACATGAGCATTAAGCACCGAATTTGACAGTGCACGAGAAGTGGTTGTTTTCTTCGGGGTTTTTTTTTGGTGCTAAAATTTTTCCTTTTCCACATTGTCAAAACGTGATGTGCCCGAAGCCAGTGCTGCAAGTTGTTATTTTCTGCCCCCCAGCACTGGGGTGCGTTCAGTCGGGTGTCTCTGCGCCGCCTGCCCCGGCCTGGCTGTCCGGCGGGAACTGCAGCTGCCGCCTGGTGCTCCTCGGCCTTATTGGTGTGAGGTGTAGGAAGGTGGGTGCATGAAGCATGGGAAGGTAGGTCAGAAGCACAAGGCAGTTTGGCACCCGCTCTCTCCCCCTTGCTCTGCAACAAGGTCCATTGGTTGCTGGAAGGTTGATACATCTCACCTGGTTTAGCCATAAAATTATGATTCGTCTTGGAAAGCATCTCATTGAGCTGTTTGTATGTGGAACTGTGTTTATGCTTTCAGCTCGCTGAAGTCCTTAGCCCCAAAGGGCATCACCAGATGGTGTTGGTGTGCAACTGCGCCACCCCAAGCAGTCTCATTTAATGCCCATCCCATGTTACCCCAAAAAAAAGAGACTCGATTCCCAGCCAGGTCACTCAGTCCCCAGTGGGCACCTTGCTGTATGGCAATGAGATTCTCAAAAGTCCTCAGTCAACAGCGACCTGCCGGGAATGGAAACCCCGTGTAAGCCCTGGTAGCTGCCACCCGTGTCACACCTAAGCCCCATCACAGAGGTTGTCATCAGGACCTGGAGGTGTGTGCAGAGCTCACGGTCAGACATGTCACCACCTGTCTCCCAAAACCAAGCAGCGAGAGCCGTCCCCTGGAAGGCAAGCTGGTTGTGTTTGTTGCTGAGCCCGAGATGGGTGATTTCGGGAGCACATTTCAGGGTGTTCCCCCGTGGGGGGTGGTGGTACACCTGCAGTGAAGCGTCCGGGAGCAGGGGAGCACTTGTTCCTTACCAAAGCGCTGTCACAAAGGCAGGACGACGTCTACTCTCTTCTGTTTCCTGGGGTGGATTTGTCTGGTACCTTGGTAGCTAAATCTGTTCCTGTCTGCATAAATAATTCAATGGAGAGTGAAGCAGAGGCAAGCCCTTGATTCCCTCACCCATCCTGCTGAGTACCTGACCCACTGAATCATGGCTTCATCACCAATAAGTTTTAAACAGCAGTAAGAAACATTTGAGCATCTAAATTTCAGAATATTTTCTCTAAGACTTGTTTGAATGTCCTACTCCAAATCAAGAAAAGAGAAGCATTTACACCTGGAGGGAAAGGACAAGAAACCTTTATTTAAAAAACACTTGCAGAGAAAAGACAAAACTTTGAATTGCTCTGGAGTGTGGCTGTGAATCCCAGAGCAGCACCAGGACCCTGAGCTCTCCAGGGACAGCAATTAAAACACACTGTATTTCTTACTCGTTTTTCCTGATAAATGGGGGCCAGGCCACCCAGGGAAGGCAAGGAAACAGGGCAGCGCTTCAGCCTGGCTTTAACCCTCCTGTTCTCCTCCCGGCCTGCTCGCCCCTGGCAGCCCAGCCAGACGTGCGGGACCTTTTTTGGGGCAGTGGGGCCAGGAGCCCGGTGAGGTTGGGCTGGTCCTGTGGAGCCTTTCTCTGCTCTTGGGGTGCAGCGGGGCTGAGGCAGCACCAGCAGGACACCAGGTCCTGGGGGATTCATGGGCTGGGGTCAGGCGGTTGCGCAGCAGGACTGCGGGAGGGACACCTCATCCAGGGTGCTCGGCCTCATGGTGCACCACGGGGCTCCACAGGGAGAGGGGGGCTGGACGGTCACAAAGAGCCACCTGACAAGGAGGAAAAGAGGGAGGGGTGATTTCCCTGGTTTTCTCCTCCTCCCCAACAAGAAGCAGTAGCGCAGCGATCATTTTGTTCCACAGCCTGGAATGGCACTCGGGGGCTCGTCAGGGAATGGGACACAGAGATGAGGAGGTGCAAGTTGTTTGGGGAGAGTCAAAAAAACCTGCCAACACACTCAAGTTGCTGGGCTCGGTGCTTTACTGAGTGGGTTTGTTTGGGTTCCAGCAAAGAAAAAGACATGTGGCTCGGAGTCAGGGACTGCTTCAGGTCTCATGATGCAACACAAAACACGGTAACTATCCACAAGTACAGCAGAATGTTTCCTTCTCGGGTTAAATAACCAGGTGTAGGGAGGGACAGTACCTTTCTGAGGGCGGTGGTGGGTCTGGTAAGGCAGCAGCGGCTGCGGGATGGGCCCTCCCTACCCCTTCGTGCCTCTCCCTCATCCTGAATCGCTGCTCATCAATCGTCCTCACTTGGCTCAGCTCATTGCACCGATCCAGGTGTCTGAGCCTTGGCAGTGCCAGCCTGGGCTGGGTTTGTTCAGCTGCACCATTGGCTGTTGAGTTGCTGAATTAAATCTTCCACGTACCCGGGCTCCCGAAGGGCCAAGTGCCGCGGCAGGGAAACGCCTCGGACCCCGCACTCACGGTTTTCTCATGTTCTTCGGTGTGTGCCCTAAACCTGTTTCTGATACAGGTTTTGCATGAGTTTCCAGCAGGAATGAGACTCATGAGATCGAATTCTCAGCTACGTCTTCAGCTTCACCAAATGAAATGTTGCACGGTATCATTTACTGTGAGTTTAATAGACAGGTAGACTGTTACTTCTCCGGTCGAAGGCAAGCTGGAAAAAAAAAAACCCCAAACCCAAAACCCAAAAACCAACAACAACAAAAAAGCAAGCAAAAAACTGTAAATAATGTGGAAACTGTACTGAGTTTCCAGTTCCTTACTTCTGCTCCCTCCCAAAACTTTTTGCAACAAAAACCCCCTAAACACCCTTTTTTGGACATGGTTGGTTTAATGTAAGAGGTAGCTCTTTGGTAGCTCTGCTACCAGACCGGTGACACCATTTGGTGCTATGGGTGACTGCCAGGGCATGACCTTTCTGCGTAGGTGCCATTTCTTAAATGGAGCATACTTTAACAATGAAATTTTTGAAACCTAGCTTATTTCCAAATGAGGCACATGGTGTTAATGAAGTGACTTGGCAGATCCTCATCCTCAGTACTTGGGAAAAAAAAAAAATAAAGCAGCGGTAATCCTTATTTTAACTCCTTGATTTTGAAAAACGTGAAGTTTGGGGGGAAGTGTCTCTAAATGTAGATGCTTACTTCCCTGACTTCAGGAAGCAGCTGGCCAAACCCTTCAGCGTGAGGCCAGAAGAGCTGTAGGAAACGCCTTATTCCCTATGAGCCTAATTCAGTGTTTTTGTGGAAAGCTGGTAGGCTCCTTCCTGTGCCTAAACATGTACTGGTGCTGTACCGCATCTCAGCCTCAGACAGCTCCCAATAATATTTCAGTTGCAGGGCAGTGATGGGGACTAAGAAAAATCCAGAGCACAACAAGCAGCATGCGGGAACCTCTGTATCAGCTGGGAAAGGAGACTGCAGGCTGCAGAGCTTTCCTCTGTGTTTAGCAGTAGTAGTATTTTTAGTTAGAGTGGAATTATAAGATGACAGCGATGGTGATGACTAGCTTGAACACAAATATTACTCTATCTGCCAAGAAAAATGTACTGAGCTTATATGCTAATGGTTTACATAGCTTTTTAGATATAACTAATGAATTTCCAGATCTAGCGCACACCTGGTTATTTAACCCGAGAAGGAAACATTCTGCTGTACTTGTGGATAGTTACCATGTTTTGTTTTGCACCATGAGACCTGAAGCAGTCCCTGACTCCGAGCCACATGTCTTTTTCTTTGCTGGAACCCAAACAAACCCACTCAGTAAAGCACTGAGCCCAGCAACTTGAGGTTTTCATTCCATCAGTCCTTGCGTTGCTGCTTCAGGGGCGGGCTCCATCCTTTCCATTTAAGTGCTGTATTTTATGGAGAGCAGCACTCTCCAGTCAGGATTGGGGATGGCAGCTGTGATTTACATCTGTCAGAGGTTATGTTCAGGCTTGTTCTGTTGCACAGGGAAAGCTCCACTAGGGCAATTCCACTCGCTCTGCATAGGATGTTTCTGCTCATGAAAACCCAGCAGCTTTGTGCTTTGCTCCTTACGTGACACCTCAGTTTGACAAACAGAATCCTAAAACCGTAGAATAGTTTGGGTTGCAAGGGAACTTCAAACATCATCTACTCCTGCCCCCTGCAATGAGCAGGGACATCTCCAACTAGATCAGGTTGCTCAGAGCCCCGTCCAGCCTGGCCTGGAATGACCAGGGATGGGGCATCTCCCACCTCGCTGGGCAACCTGTGCCAGTGTTTCACCACCCTCATTGTAAAAATTTTCTTCCTAACATCTAGCCTGAATCTCCCCTCTTTTTGTTTATAACCATCATCCCTTATCCTGTTGTAACATGCCCTGCTAAAAAGTCTGTTCCCATCTTTCTTACAGGCCCCTTTTAAGTACTCAAAAACCACAATAAGGTCTCCCTGGAGCCCCTTCTTCCCCAGGCTGAACAACCCCAGCTCTCTCAGCCTGTCCTCACAGCAGAGCTGTTCCAGCCCTCTGATCATCTTGGCAGCCTCCTCTGGCCCCTCTCCAACAGGTCCATGTCTTTCCTGTACTGAGGGCTCCAGAGCTGGACACAGTACAATCTCCAGTCAGACTGATATAGCAGAGGTTCTCAATTGTAGCCCTTTTTAAGGGCCAAACCAGAGCTTTTCACTACTGTTAGTGTCATGGACGCGTTCAAAGCTTTTTTGCACTGTCTGGGATAGTTCACCTGCCTGAGGCTTTCATGCCTGGACCGAGGGCCCTTCATTATGGACTGGAGAGGAGGGCGTGGGGCAGGGGTCACCCCAGTCCCCTTGCCCTGGACAAGCCAGGCTGTGCTCCTGCTCCAGCCCCTTCCATAGCATCATTTCAGTTGGAAGAGACCCTCAGGATCATATAGTCCAACCATAACCTAACCTAACTCTAGCACTAAACCATGTCCCTAAGAACCCTGACTAATTCCAAAAGGCCCAGGAGGCTGTGGCTGGTGCTGCAGGTAGGCCCACTGCATACAAACATCTCCTGGTGCAGAAGGTATCAAAAGTCCTACGAGAAGAGCCTTGTTAAATGATAAACCTAAACTTTGTCCTCTGCGGTACAGGTCAAAGTACCTAGTAAATATCTGAGGTATGTGCCAAAAGTGCAATGAAACACCTACAACCAGCCACCTCATTTCCATATGTCCCCTTGACTTTAGATGCAGCTTTTTATTGGGCTTTAACTTTCTTGTATGTGTAGAGCGACAATGTGAAAGCTGAGTGCCTCACCTAACCAGGCCTTAGTCATAATGCCACCGTCTTTATCGATATCAGAGATTAAAGGAACAAAAGTGGACTTAGACATCTTAAACAAGTATATATAGACTATATCACACACACTGATGAAGAAAACGCTGTCCATTAATTATCATCTCTATAAATGGGTATACGTGTATGTCTTCTGTGATTAAAATACTGTAAATTAACTTTTGAAATGAGGTATACATCTGAAAGTCCAGTTTTATTTTTAAATAGATGTTTCCTCTACAGAAATTACAGCTGAACAATATTTTTCATTAATAAAACCTCAAAAACATTCTGAATTTCTTTATTTATAACACTACTGACATAAATAATTGAGCATATTTATCAAGAAGGAAGGTATCAAATAGTAATTGTTGCTGGAGAGTATTTGAAACAAAAAAAAAACCTCTCCCCTATTCCTTAGGCCTCAGTGAGCAATCTTCCCCACCCTGAGTTTTTCATGGTGTTTTCATGCAGGAGGCAGAGATGCCCCTGCTCTCCATCTGAAAGGTTCATTGGGGACCGGTGCCAGCGGCAGCCGTGTCCTTCAGCGAGAGGGGGACGGCCCCATCGCCAGGGAGGCGGGAGGGAAAGCTCACAGGCAGTGAAAGGGCAAAGACTCCTTTTTATTACTCCTTTTATAATAATTATTAAAAGCCTCAATGGAAGCGATTCTCTGTTTCTTACCCACAATTCACTGTAATCTTGCCACCAAGGTTACCTGAAGACTGGCTGCCGGAGAGGAAGAGCCACATGTGGTACAACCTTGGCACAAGCAAATCCCGAAGTGCAGCGGGTGTTCTGTGCAGAGCTGCCGTTCTGCTGGGTTGACTGGGGCTGCTTTTGGCTTTGGCCAAACAAATTAATACTTCTAAAGGACAGAGATAATGGAGTATAACCTCGAATTGTTAAACAACAATCTGCTGGAACAAACTGCCACAGTCTCATCATTGCCTTCTCATTATCCAGTAATGAAATAACCACCCAAATACTTTAGGCGTTATCTAGAGCTGAAAGCCATTTTCTGTTTACCACTAGCCTCACTGTTTCTATTGATATGAAAATATTCTAGTTTTAATTACAAATAACATATGTCTGCAGAATGGTTTCAACTGATTGTCACCAAGGTCTCTGTAAGAGACAAAAGCACAGACTTTCACTACAAGGATGCCTACAAGCTTGCGGGGTTTGAATTTGTGCTTTCCTCTGAGTGGTCTCAGGGCCTTTCAAATAAGTCTTTAAGCTCTATGGCCTCTCCAGTTCTTTCTATATTGATTTTAACACAAAGATGATGAAGCTGCTTCGTTGCAGAACCATATATAACAAACATAATTTTTAAAAAGTCACTGTTTGAATACAGCTTTAATACAATAAAAAAGTATTTTCTATATTAGTCAAGTTAATAAATGATGATAAAAGCAGTTAAGAGGTTTTTTTCCTTTTTGGCCTTGAAGTTCTGATTTGGTTGCAAGTGTGCTAGGGTACGGGTCCCTCGGCAGACTTGGCTTTAGCAAGCAGTCCCTCACATCCAGGGTTCCCATCCTTCCCAGACTCTGCCAAGAACATTGGGGTCTGTCGCTTGATCGATCAAGCATCTCACTTGGGTCTCTTCTGATAGTCCATCCTCTGGCTCTCTGGCTCTGATATTATGATCAGCATTACCGCGAGCCACGGCTGCAAAGTCATTATAAGAAGGCGACTTCTCATGGCCCAGGCGTAGTTCATCACTAAAATTGAGAGCACAGAAATAAGCTCTTACTAAAAGCAACAAGCAAAAAATCCAAGATGGATTTTTAAATATGAAACAGTACTTGAGCACAATTCATGCAGCTGTGTTTTTGAAGATGTGGAGACTGCTCAGTAGCAGTAGAAGGCTTGGCCAGTGAAGATCGGTGATTTCAGGTGTCCTTTACTAGTGAATATTTCAATCTTGTTAACTGTATCTAACTGAAAGAAGGATGCAGCAGTTTACATCCAAGCTGTTATCTCCTTACCTGCCCTGCTGATTTGTGTCTGCTAGAAGTATTTTGCCGCCTTTTCCAGTTCAGCCTTGACCACGAAAAGGACTCCTCCCAAGTCCTGCACTTTTCAGTATTTGTATGGTTTTAAACCAGACTTGTTCTCTTTGGTTTTTTATTTTTTTCCTTGATTAATCCAAAATGTCTTTTTAAAAGAGGATGGAAGGGATTAATTGTACTTTAACTGAACTTCAAAGACACTTTGGCTTGAGCCAGACTTGACTAGACTGATATAAATAAACTGAGAATGCCATCAGATTTGAATTTCATGTTTTTGGGGAGCAGCTCACCTCCATGCCTCCCATATTAGCTGGTTCAGGTTCCATTTCAAGCAACTGCCCAGCAGAAGCATATTGACACAAATACTACCCCTAGCCTAAAAGCTGTGGAGACGAGCATAAAGAACAGCAGTCTGGGGAGCGAGAAGTTAAACAGGCTCACGGGGTGGGGATGTGTGTGCTGCCAGGAACAGTAAAACTGCTCAGAAGGCCTGAGCTGGAGAGAGAACATTCATGGGGAGATATCTGGTGTTTTGGCTGGCAGGGGGATTCAGAGAGCTTTTGCGGACCAAAATGATTCCAACAGGAGATTTGTTGAAATTTTGCCCTGTCTGCTTCTTCTCTTTCCCTAGCTGCTATTCCATCTGAAGGGAGCAAAATCTGACACAGGAGACTGCCAAGGCTTGTAGTGGAGCAGTTTAAAGCAAAAGGAGAACATCTCACCAAGTGACTGCTGCTGGATTGGCACCTGTAAGCTTTCTTTTGACATAGCTGACTCTTTGCAAAGGGTACCAGTTTACTTCAGATGTGTTTATTTCCTTAATCCACGTGCCTCCTTTTTTCAGCTGTCTTTGTTCAAAGTTCTAAAGAGAAAACAAATTTGCCCTATGTATCATGAATTGCACACTTAAAAGGACCTTCAAGCCACGACATCATAGCAAGTTAAGCCAGTAATTCTTAACTGCATATGCAATGGACGACAAAGTAGTAAGATGATATCTAGCCTGCTTTTAACTTCAAATTTAATTTACAACTGAAGTTACCGAAGCACAACTAGTATCAGATTTTTTTCCTCTGTAACTATTAGTCTGATATATACAGAGTTATTGTGTAAATTCAAGAGGCTTAATGCAAAAAGTTGAAAATATTTATGCTGCTGCCGTAAGTGACATAATGCGACCAAGGGATACCCACGTTTTTAGGATTATCATGCAGATGAAGAACAGTACACTTATAAAGTGGACACGCACTACTATTCTTTGTCCATCAACATAGAATTCTGTCATTTTAAATCTTTTAAGCTCAGTTTCTCTGAGAACTTAATAAAAAAAAAGATAAAAGGAGCACTAAGAGACAGCATCAAGAATTTTTTTTTTTTCCAGCAGTTTTAACCTTATGGCAATTTAAGAATTTTCACATGAAGGAAAAGAGGAAAAATCCCACCTTCCAGTCCAAAGAAGGCTCTTTTACAAATACATCCATTGTGCTGATGAGGAGATCCGGATCCCTCCGATAAGCCCTTAGGGCATGCACCATCACACTGTAAATGAGACCCCACTCTTTCACTGGCATCATCAGATTAACAAACTGGCGAGTCAGACGAAAGGGCATCAACTCTGGCACACCCAAGAACTAGCCGAGGGGAAGGACAGCCAAAAGAAAACAAGATTTAAGAAACCTTGGAACAGAAGGATTAGAAATAAATATTTTGCTCTTTTTATGCTTTGAAACCCTCTTTGTCATTTAACTGAAAATAACGTGCAGCACAGTAGAACAGGACCAAGTTGTGACATCAAAGCTCTAGTCAGGAATATTTAGTGACAGTGGTTTAAAGTGTGGCTGAACTATACAAAACACCACCATATAGATTCCATGAAATTCTATAGCTCCCCACTTGTCTGAGAATATCTGAAAACACAGATTTTACTCTATTAACTAGAATTAACTTGTAAAGATTATTTTGCATCAGAATGATGGCAAACGAGGAGCAAATTCAGTACTGAGAATACATGCATAATTGCACATAATAAAAAAGCTGTAACAAATTAATTAGAAAACAAATACCTGCGTAGCTGAGCCAAACGCATATCCAAAGTCTATTCCCACCATGCCACCTGTCTCCTTGTTAATCATGAAGTTGGACAGATGTCTGTCTCCAATACCAAGTATCCAGTGGCTGATGGACATCAGTGCGTGAGAGCTGGCAAAATGGGACCGCAGGGACAGGAAGGCTTCAGGAGATGTACTCATTTTCACAAAGGCTCGCCTTAAAATAGAATTCACTTGTTGCACACAGTAAAAAGCCAACACTGGTTTCACGATGTGTAGTCATTAACAGCGCACTTACCGCAGCAGGTCTTCTGGAACACTACTTTCCCTGCTTTTGAAAGACATCACTGTTTCTGTTCGGCTAGCATTTCTACAAATGAACGAAGGAATAACGTTAGCTACTGAAATAACAGCCCACCAGATGTTAAAAGTCAAGACGTGTACATGTCTGCATTGGTACGTCTTAGCCCAGTGAACACTACAGCAAGCCACACAGAGTTTGCCCAAAACTGTTTATCTGATATTAGAAATACCCCCTCCTCTCTTTTTCTCCCAACAGTTATTTCCCTGACTGACACTTCTTAACACAAACCTATGTAGTTTTGTCAATTTTCCCTCAAATTAATTAGATGGGTCAAGTTTTAATGCAGCAATATAACTGTGCCCTTTCTGGTTAGAGAGTCTCTTCCAAGCAGAGAAACCTATTATTGTGGCCTTTTGGTACTTNCAGGCTGGACGGGCCTCTGAGCAACCTGATCTAGTTGAAGATGTCCCTGCTCATTGCAGGGGGTTGGACGAGATGAGCTCTGAAGGTCCCTTCCAACCCAAACCACTTTATGATTCTATGAAACTAAGGCCCTCATTAGGCCTCTCAGCAGCCTGCAGAGGCTATACTGACACTAGGAATTAGTGCAGCAGCAGGAGAGCCAACAGCACCGAACAGTTGGTGCTGAGGACATCCATGCCCTACACATTTTGGGAGGGCGACTGCTCTGGCTTAGCTCGTATGTCTGGTCCTGGGACCACAGTGCTGGTGAGCAGCTGGAATGTGCTTGGGTGTTGTCCTCCCCGTCAAGTTTCCTCTGACAGGAGCCGATTTGTGTATGAGGAGACAGCTCTGCCATGGAGGCCAGTGTGAGATGAGTGGGGGTGGTGACTGGGAATTTACTTCAAAAGCACACTCTGGATCTGAATACAAGTATTAATGTAGACATAGCTCAGTTAAACGAGTCAAAATTTTCCTTTAAAACACAAGACGCTTACTTAAGTAGGTTATGAGCTCATCAGAAGCACTCCACTGCAAATTTCACTTCCCCCCATGCTACAGTGCTAGATCTAAGCAGGTGTAGAAATTCCTCTGAGAAGATGCTCAAGTCACGACCTCAATCATCAAATATTCTCAGATTCTCAATGAATCACAGTGATTTTCTGTCCAACTTCAGCAGGTGCTCTGGCTCTGAGGCAGCTTACCTAACTGCATAATTAGGAATAAGACACGTAGTAAATAAAGTTGAAGAGGAGCATCTGCTTCTAGACACTTTCTTAAGGAAATGAGAAAGCTTCTGGAAGCCTTCCTGTGCTCTGGTGGGATTCTGGCAGTATTCAACTCCTCCTGCAGAGCACCTCCAGTAAGACAAGGCAATACGGCAGGCAAAAATTGATCTAGCCAGCATATTATAACGCAGATCATATTTTTCCTGGAATCTCTACAACTCTGTGTGTGTGTGCACACTCCAGTTTCTGTATTTTAGATGCAGTTCTCTTTTAAAACCTACCTGTACATAACATGGTATCGAGAGATGCCTCGTGCTTTCCCACCCATCTTGTACAGCCACTCAGAATAGGTAGCACGAGGTCCTTTTTGGCTAGGGACAAAAAAAAAGTGCTGATAATTTTCCTATATTTTCTTACCATTCTGTACTTGAGTACCCCCAGGCTGTGCTGCTATAACCCAGGAGATTTTTATGCACAGGAGGAGCCAGGAAGCTACAGCCTACATTAATTTTAGCCTTGCTATGGAAATGACGTTTCTGCAGTCAGCACATATGCCGATCCATCCATCTCCTTCCCCCAGCTTTGAATGCACTTCAGTCATACTTGACAGGAGATTAGACATCTCAAAGGTGTTAATTTGTCAATAGGTACCGTGAAAATTAGATGCTGCTTTGAGAAGAAAGACCCAAAATAATTTCTCCAGGGAGGGAAAGATATTTTTAACACAGTCTTGTACCCATTTGAGAGGCATTATGCAGCCTACTGCAGTATATGCTGCTGTTTGTCCATCCAAACAGGTAGGGAACACAGGAAGGATGTCTGTTATCTCCTCAGTGCGTACAAGAGAGGATGAACGGCAGCTTGGACTTGAGGTGTTAACCCATAAGAAGCCAGTCTTCATTAGTTGCACTACTTACAGAATAATTTTATATTTTCCTCCCATATTGACTAAATACACAGGACATTAAACTTCTATTCCAGAGAGGCAGCGACTCAGCAGAGCACCCGCCTTCTCTCTTCCTTCCGAAGCATGTTC
Organism: Pampusana beccarii; assembly: GCA_013399365.1. Classification (NCBI taxonomy): domain Eukaryota; kingdom Metazoa; phylum Chordata; class Aves; order Columbiformes; family Columbidae; genus Pampusana; species Pampusana beccarii. The sequence goes on along the minus strand of VWYH01011368.1, from coordinate 614,030 downwards.
TGAGATATAGAGATCCTTTCCATGTAAGAATTATTTATCATTTATAGACTGTGCAGCCCACCACTTTGGGATAAAGAAAAGGACTACAAAACTTCAGAAAGTCATTCCCTCTGCCCCAACCAAAATATTGCCAGCAAGGATTTCATCAGAATTTTCCTTTGTGAGTGCTGCCATTCAACCATAGCTCAATATAAAGTGTCTCAATTGTGAACTGATTCAAGAACATATGGGAAAATATTTAAAGTCTATACACAACAAGAAAATAAAGCTTTTTTTTTGGTAAATCATTAACTATTTTTAGAAAGACACTGATCATCTATATTTAGTATATTGTTATAGAACTTCTCTCCCCCTGTGAGGTGGTTCCATGTGAGTCCTCCTCCACTTTCCCGGTCAATGAAGCGAGACTAACAAAAGTGAAGCATACAGCAGTAATGCAAGAACTAAACTGCTCACAAATCAAATAACTGTACAAAAAAAGACTATTTGGAGTCCATCCTCCACACTGGAGGTTCCTCCCACCTGCCCCATAAACAAGAGAACTAGTAAAAATAAATAGTGACAACAACGCTTTGACAAACCCAAACAGAGATTATGTACTGCGAACAACGTTGGTAAATAAAACCACATTTCTAAATTCCAGAATAGAAACAGGCTGAAATACTAGAATTGGATCAATTTTACAAATACTCATCCTCCAATTAGAATCAAAAGAAAGCTAATTTATTCAAACCCAGCATTTGTATAAAACCAGAGAATATGCTGCCCATTTTCCCCATCACTGACTCCTTGCTGAACCCAGGTTCTGAACTGCTCTTCCCCCGCTCCCCCTCGCTGACCTACCCATTTCCTGCCTGATCAAATCAAGAGATCAAAATCCTTTGCCTGTAAAATCAATCTGCTGATAAGGAAATGGTGATGATAATGACGTCACACATGATTATAAGCCTCTTGTTTAAACAAACTGGGTGGAGGATACTCCAGGTACAATGGTACTCATTAAACAAACAGTTGCCAATTACTAATTTGGGTCAGGAAGTACAAACTGCCTCCTTGCTTATAGGTGCTTTTATTCCATTCTTCTAAAAAAAGAAAATGCTACCACAAGACTGTCAGTATCAAAAAACCCATTAGTAGCGGTCTCTATTAGAACAAAGAGCTAAAGCAAGCATTACCTGTTATAGTTGATGTCTTCCTCTTCAGACATGCTATTCTTAAGGAATTCTTTCAAAGTACAAGTATTTTCCAGCCACTTGATGAGTCCCAGTCTGGAACAAAAGAAGGCAGAGATGTGAACAAGTAGCTCAGAGTTGAACTTCAGAGGAATACCACAAATAAGCAGCAACAGTTTTAGGTTTTAGTGCCTGCTTGCAAAAGAAGGTTGAAAGCTACCTATTTAAATATACTCTGAAAAACACTTTCCAGGCAAAGCAATTTCAATGTTGTTTAAAAGGTAAATAATAATAATAAAAAAAAAAGCCAAGACGCAAACCACTCTGAACCAGGATCTGGCATAGAGAAATCTCACTTTCCAACATCCCAACAGTAATAGGTGTTAACATAAGGACTTTTGTCCCTTCAAGATAAATGCCTACCTTGTTGTCATGGGGATGACCTGGTAAGTTTTTAACTGCATATTCCTTTGGCTACACGTAGCATCTTGGGAAAGGATAATGTTCATAACATCAAACAGCTGCTCAATACGTTGGTCTTGTCGCAGGTCTTCACCACCTTTGACAAGAAAAGGATACTCCTGCTCATCACTGCCTCGGATTGTTATACGTTTTGGCTTCCTCAAGGATTCCATTACACTTATCTTGGAAAAAGACAGGAAAAAGCAAAATATTTATGACGGAAGACTTGGCCTTACAGAACCATCACTGAAATTAGGCATATCTATCATTCCTAGATGGCATAATGAAGTTGCTCAATTACTACTAGAGAAACAAATTCCAGAGCTTCCTTTAGATGCTGCAAGACGCACACACAAGCAGCAACCTTGTTCTTGTCAATTTTTTCAAATGGAATACGGGCACAAATTTATACCACACAGGATTTTCACTCAAACTTATAAACATACCCGTTCATCAAATCCAGATATTTTTGCATGGTATTCTGGAAGTGGTTTCCCTTTTCCATCATACTGACCTGAAGGGGTGGTAGGAAAAAAAAAAAAGAAGAAAAAAGTTAACATAGACTGATTTTATTTTTTTTTTAAGTGTATTTAAGAACAGAATACACTTCCAAATATTTTGTCAAATTGGTAGAATGATTAACTGTGAAGAAAATATTTTAAAATGCATACAAATAATGAGATTTTATCTGAATTTAAGCTGTTAGAATGCAGCTCTTAATGGTTTTAGAGGCCACACCCTTTTTGAACTGGATTTAAACATATATTAAACTTACTTATATATCAGATTTCCTGGAGTCAGGTCTTTTAAAAAAAATACTAAGTTCTTCGGTTAAGAGATACAATTTTAGATACAATTTTAAAAATCAGGGCTACAGCATAAGAACAGATGTAAGAGATGATGAATGAACAGAGTTATTTCAGATGAAATCTACCTCTGCATAAGGCCAGAAAGAAGGGCCATATGGCCAATGTAAGAAGAAGACCTCAGGAACAGCAACTTTCTTGTAAGGGACAGTTCACCACTGACACTGAAGGGGAACTTACCAGGAACCTCTAGTTCGTTCCTCAAGAACTCTGCTCTGAATTCACTCATCCATGGTGAATATTCTTTCAGGTTTCTGGGTTCTTTATGGGTTTCGTTCATTTTTGAGAGGAGGGAAGTTGCAATCACGTTGAAGTCACTGGCATTCATGTCCAACAGTTCTGAACCACCTCTTCCAAAATGATGGTCGAAGTCCTTCCCAAAAGCCTGAGGTTAATTTATAGAACGAAATCCTGTTAATATGGTGCTAGGAACTCCCCAAGAACACCAAACTGGTACCTTCCTATCTACACACACAGCTTCATCTGGGCTCCCAAAACAAACCAGTCCTCCTTCCACTCCAGTTCTTTTTTTTCTCCATTATTTCTAGTCTGTCAGAACCTTTTCACTGCTTGTTTGGTAGACCCACTAGCTATTATCTACAGAAATATCTGCTTTTTACCAACTCAGTGATATCAAAGATGTGTCGAATTAGATCATAAACCTTTTTGCCATGTCAAAACCAGAAGCTAATCCCTTTTTACCTCCTCCAGCTGCACTTGGATTCTAGATGAGCAAATCAATAACGCTGTTCATTGAACTTAATACACATACATTTAAATTTGTACCTATTAAACAACTTCAAATTCCATTACTACTCTTACTACTCTAATACAGGATTATTGTAAAAACATTTAATTGATGCCTCAGTCTTCAGATGTTATCATACTTTCAAACTGCTACAACAAAAGCCAAAAACCCTTCAACTATACAATTTACAAATAGTACCAAAAAATACACATGGACAAGCTAGTTAATCTTCCCCCGCTCCAATATGCATATTCTGTGCTTTATGGAAGGTGTGGGTTTTTCGTTGGGTATTTGGTTTGATGGTTGTTCGTTTGGTTTTGTTTGTTTTTTTAAAGAAATGAGCAGCAACCGTATTACATAGCAAGCAAATACAGCCTAGTTTCATATACACATTTTTTGCTAACCAAAAGATATATGTATATGTAATGCATGTCATCAAGCTTCATGTATTAAGAGAATTTTTTGTGTTGTGTTGTTAGAAAATAGAAATTTAAATGTTTTATTTGCTATCACATTTATTATTTGTGATTTGCTTTGAGATAATTTGGGGTGTAAAAATGTATAAAATCATATGTTTAAAGTATCTTAAATATCCTGAAAAAGTGCAAAGACATTTCATACCGATCCATTTAATAAACAAAGTAAGTATTATCTGCAAGTAGTTAACTGAGTTGACTTCTCATGTTCATAATTAAAGGTTCTAGAAAAAACAGATGTCCCCTCTTGGACCTCACTGGCATTAACGGCTTGGAAAGATAAGTAAGTTCCTTTGCTTTTTCAGTGCCTGATCATTTTTCTCCCAAGCTATGAAGGGACACAGCTATTTCACTGAAGTAAATGAAAATACAGAAAATATTATCTTCTGAAAAAGAGATTGCCACAGTCAACATCTTTTGTCACTTTAAATCTATTCCCAGATGATCATCCGATTGCTTTCTCTGTAAAAATTCAAGGCAGCAAATATTTAATAGCCTTAACACTGTTTTAATTAATACGATCCAACAACAGTGTTCAATTTATGCAAGACTGGAATTTCATGTTAAGAATAAATGCAAGATTCTTATTGTTTAAGGTACATAAATAATACATTCAAAGATTACAAGCTTGAGGTATGCCACATATTAGAGCAATTTTATGTGTCAGTCAAGAGATACAGCTTTTTTTTTTCCCCAGCAAGGACACTAGAAACTATACAGTTATCCTCACAGCACACTTCGTTTCTTCGTGAATATTGACTGCATCATGAAGGCAAAGAGTTCAGAGCCTGTGCACCATCACCCTGACTCTCTTCTCCTGCAGCCACCAGTGTGCGGAAGGAACGCTGCTCTCCCTCTTCCCCCCTGCAACAGAGGGGAACAACCTCTTCTTGCACCTGCCTTGCTGTTCTCTCCCCATTTGGTTTAATTCAATAACAATTTAAAAAAAAATTAAAAAAAAAAAAAGATCTCTATCTATCCACCAGCACTACTTATAGTCACCTTTACTAGTGCATGTTTCAGCTTTTTAAAGAGCCACAGATTTTTTTTAAAGTGGGCCGAAGTACATTCAAATCATCCCAACAACCAAGCACAGACTGTTTTGTCCCTGTACCCTGGATGGCTCAGCCTACAGCTGCTCTGCTCTCTCTATCCCCACCCTGGCAGCAGCACATCCTAAAAATTTCGATTCCTGTACTCTTAAGTTCAAAGTAATTATCAGACACCCAGCTTGTCCTGCAGCAACATATTGAAAGGGCTAGTATGCCCCTAAATTCCTAACTACCCTTTTTGCTGCTGCATCACCTCACGTCCTCCCAACCCCACCTTATTCGCATCCTCCACCTTCCCTGCTCATGGGGTAGGAATCTCCCTAGAGACACTCAGCTAAGTTTATCTAATGCTAATGTGATGTAAGAACGGCCATATAGGAGAGACCTGGATGCACCCAGCCCTGGCCATGGCGCTATGCATGTATGGTACAAGCAAACAGCCAGGCTTATTCTACAGGAATATCGCTCTCCTGCCCTCCAGCAGTTTGCAGCTGAGGGATTTCCAGACCCAGAAATGTGTATTTGCATGCAAAAGCTCACAAAGCATTTTACCCCTCTCCATGCTATTGTGTACTTGCTACTCGAACCCCTGAAAGCATCCGTAACACCCTGTAGCAGGAGGTCAGCACTTCAGGGTGTACTGAATGAGGAAACACTATTCCCTGTTCGTTTTCAACCTGCCATTTCCATACAGAATTTACTTCACAACTGGCACTCCTGATGTTAAGAGCTTCACATTGCATCTGGCCTCACTGTGTCTTTTCCAGCTGGAGGAATGCTACAGCTGGTTCTTGTTCAGAGGTTACTCTGTACCTCTGATTATTCCCGCTGCTCTGAACGTCATCCAGTTTCTTTATGTCTACACTGAGAACTGCAGATGAGGACTATGGTATTCCAGAAGCAAGAGTCAGAGAAGGCTACTGTGTCGATGTCATGTTTTGTTCTCTATTCTTAACTAATAGTCGCTTTTCTTTTTTCACTGCTCTTGAATATTCACAGCTGATGTTTTCACAGAACTATCAGAAATCAAGATTTTGTTCTTGAATTGCAATAGTCAGCTCAAACCCAAAGCATTTATATATGAAACTAGGGTATTTTTTTTTGCCACATGCATCACCTCATTCTTCTACACTGACTTTCTCTATTTTAGATCTCATTTAGCTTTGTAAAGTCCTCTCTGTAATTCTTCATAGCTATAACCCTTCTGAATAACTTACCCTAAATAACTTAATATCAGCAGCAAATTTCAGTAGCATGATAGAGCAAAACACCCCAAAGTGCTCATATGTCCTTGGCAGCAGGGAAAAAAAACCAAGGCCAGATTCCTGTGCAGGTTCACGGATGGTCAGGAGGCCCAGGCCCTGACGAGCTGGCAGCGTGCAGGCACGGGGGGGAGCAGAAGCTGAGTAAGAGGGAACATTTAGTCCTGCAGGGCAGTCAGAAGTGGAAATTGAACTATTAAAGTCCATAGCTTCTAGCAGAGAAATCCATAAGTCCTGTGCTCCTGACTTGGTCTCTTGTCTCATCAAGTCCTGTAAGAGCTGTGATCTGGTCACCTCTTTTGACTTTCTAGTCCCTTCTAGAAAAGCATGCGATGCCAACACTACTTAGTAATCACACATACCTCAATAAACCTTCTCCTCAGCAATCCAAGGCCAGGAGCCTCTAAATTTCCCAAATTCTTATACATTCCTTCATACATTTCCTTAAGCTTAGTTTTATTCCTCTGAGCTTCTCTCAACTCGTTTCTGACATCCTCAACCCAATCCTGCAAACAGAAGGAAACAGGTGAATAATGAGAAAAAGTTTACTGACTTTTTTTTGGTAATCTGCTCAGATTGCATTTAGGTTACTGTATTTATTAATAGTCAACGTGTCTTTTGACAAGCAAAAGAACAATCAAAACACTATGGAAATATTTCCCTTTCATTCAATTTCTAGAGAAAGTATTTCTACGTAATAAAATAACATAAGTATGTTTACTACCATATTGTCTAGTGCAAACTAAGAAAGCCCCTATGGGGCCAGGAGTGGTATCTAACACAAGAGGAGAATCCTTCGGATGATGGACTCAGAATGTAGACAAGGAAGCCCAGCAGAGAGCAGGGAAAAGGCAGAAGAACACAGCAGTCAGAAAACATACAAATAGCCCCAAACAGTAATTCTGTAACACTGTTGGAACAAAAGAGGAAGACCGACCATGGGGCGGGGCAGGGCAGAGACCCTGAAGGAGAAAGCTGAAAAGCACCAGTGAGGAACAACCAAGAAGAGGAGACCATCACCAGTAAAAGCTGCTGACAGCACCCCAACATCATCACCGGCTGATTCTGGGTTGTACCCGCTTCCTGCGGCTGCGGTGTCAACCAAACAGCCGCAGCCTCCACCCAGCACCCTCCTTCCTAAACAGAGGGTGAGGAATGAAGGGAAAGGTAAGGAGAATGAAAAAAAAATTACACAATTTACCTTAAAAAGCATTACAGGATTTGAGAGCTGTTCCAGGGAGCGAATAAAATCTTGAACTACTCCTCCTCTGTCCAACTTATTTTTGATCCTTTAAGAGAAAAAGACGAAAGTGCATCACAGAACAGGAACCACCATCACCACCTAGCCTGCAGATAAGCAATGCTCCAGATTGTCTGCTATATTTATTCAAGAATCTGACAAAATAATCTGGGGGTAAGTAAGACTCCCTTCAGAACTCTCTCATGGGCTGCATGACTGTCCTTGCCATGCAGCTCCCAACTTTTTAATTAAGCGTCACACTATGAAAACAGGAGCTTGGTGGGGAAGCAGAAAGCATATTTGCAACAGAAATGGTTATTTATTGCATAGCAAAACAGGAAAGGGAGGGCTTGTAGAGGAATGCACATGCTACACACTGAACAAGTAGAGAAGACAACAAAGAGCTGTCATTCCCCAAAAGATAATGTGCATCCATTTCACTGGCACTCACTGAAATCTGGTAGGAGCATTTCTTCTATTCAAGTATCTCTGCCCTTGCTTGGTATTACAATGACTCTAAATTCTAACTTCCCACAGCCTGGGGACTGTACGTACTCAACACTTCAGAAACTGTTCAGGACACCAACCTGAGTATGTCTAATATTAAGATTATGCATTGGTTTCCCTGTGCCTTTAAAAGAAAATTCAGTGTGCATGGGACTACCCCCAAACAAAACAGTTTCATTAGAAAAAAAATAAATATCTCCACTCCTGAATAATAATAATTAAAAAAAACATACAAAAGAGATACTCCGATTGCAAATTCACCTTTCTACAAACTCCTTGTTCTTACAGCCAGCTGCAGTATCTTTGAAACAGTAACTTTCACTGCTGATCATGAAAGGGTAGATGATTGCCTGGGGATAGGTATTTGCGATCTCTTCAACGGTATGCTGCACCGCTACTGCTTCATCCTTGTCAAGTAGTGCCATCATCTGGCTAATCCAACCAATGAACTGCCAACAGGGAACTGAAGAAAGCTGCAAAAACACAAGCACTGCTTTCAGCTTTGGTCCTCCTTGGAAATACCAGACATGGCAAACACAAACAAAACTGCTCTGTGGCCCAGCCTGACAGATAGAAACACGTGAAAAGGAAACAAAGAATGTCAACTCAGTTGCACAAAACATCCCTCAATGAAGCAGATTTCATTATCATTATTATTATTGTTACTACTACCACCACCACTAACTGCTGCTGCTGCTTAATGGGTTTTCCTTTATAAAGATTTGCAGTTTGTTGGCCAAGAGGAGGCTTTATACTCAAACTTGTGGCTTTTCTGTCTGGATACAATATAATAATTTTCAATCACCACATACAAACAACTCAAAAATTGGAAGGGATAGTTCAAACACCACTGGGTTGAAGTCCTTGTTTGAGTAAAAAAAAGCCAGGAAGGAGAACACTTGAACTCCTACCACTGTTTTTTTAGTTCCTTCAATTTTAAAGAGGTTTGGGCTTGCTGATATACATTTACTTCAGTAGAGCATCCCCTAACAATATACTTCATGCTTACCTCACTCCAAAACCCATTATTACTTTTGAAAGGAATGCTACATTATATTTCCTTGCGACAGCAAGAGACCAGACTCCGACCCCTTTCCTCCTGCCTCATCCCTTCCTAAGTTTCTAACAGAGTTTAAGATCGGAGCACCAGTCTTTATCTCACAGGAAGAGAGAGGAAAAAGAAATGCCCGGTGAAGTTCTCTTCTGGGTGAGGTTTGTTCACTGGGCCAGGCGTCAGGTTCTGTCTGAACCGCCAGAGTTTCGCCGTGGCCACACCTCGAGCACCTCACCCGTTTATTGCTACGCTCTCAGTTTCCTGGGATATAACTAAGCCGCGTTTCTGCCTCTCTCAAGCTCTTCCTCTGACAGGCCCTGGCACCCCGCGAGCACCAGCACAATGGGCTCGGAAAGGCGGGCAGGCCAAGGCAGGAGCGGGCGTGAGTCACAGAGGACCTCTCAGCTTCCCCGTCCCACGGCAGGAGGGAAGGCAGCGCTGCTCACGCTATCCTGCCGTGGAACGGCAATGGAGGGACAGGCCGTGGAAGGGAGGAAGAAGCCGTAGTAACCTCTGAAGGAGAGGGAGAGGTGGGAGAAGTGGAAAACGAGCCTGGAAAAGCTGTTGGTTTTCCTGCATACAGGAAACTCAACCTACAGAACTAAGATACGTTCCTCACCCTAATCCTACGCGCCTTTATCGGCCCGCTTAAATCATTCAGAAGGAAGAAAAAACACAACATAATTTTTTCCCAGCAGGTCTCAGACTAAGATTTGGAATTAGAATAATGATAAAAAGTTAAACTTTCAAGAAAATAGTTCCTGTCCAGATGAATTAGATTCAGCAAATTAGAAAAAAGACAAAGAACAACGATTGGATAAAATTGATCTGATTTACCTGAGGCAAAACTTACCAGTCTAACCTCTCCATCCATCCAACCTCCACCCCCACCTTTTAAATTTGATTTATAGCAACATTTGCTGCCAGGAAAATGGAAGCAACTAACCTCTCGTGTCACTAGACTCAATGTCTCTGCTGGATATCTTTCAGTTATTTGCAGCAGTCTAGGAAATCTCAGCCTGGCTTCTCGGGAGTTTAGTTTTAAAGCTTTTATCATTTTCTCCACCACAATAGCTGGGAATAGCTGCAGATCTGCAGTGCTAATTTCTGCCAAGAGACATTAAACAAGAATTATCAGAAACACCATCACTCATTCCATGTCTTTGATCATCTGGAACATTCATCTTTACAATTCAGTATTTTTTTTCCCCCCATGTATTTTGTATTTTTACTTTGTTCTCCTTCCCATCTGTTTGAACTGCACACATCAGCAACACATGTTCTCGGGGACTGTAAGGATTAGCGTTATCAGGAAGCTGCATCGCTGCTGGTATCTTGCCTGCTTTAAACACAGCCCTGCTGCGGTCTGGGAAGGAATAAGGGAAGCATCTGCTGGATATGATATATACCTCACAAGTGAGAGGGAGACTACGAGTGATCCACCAGTACCAAAGCTAGCAGTAACAGTGGGCAAAAAAGGAGAATATAAATACTGTTGAATTGGAGGACAAACTGTTCCATTTAAATCCAAGCTGTGCTGCTCAGGGAGATCTCCTGAGTATCACAAAAGCTCACGTATCACAGATAAATCCATCTCACATGCTCAGTAGAAATCCTGACTAACCAAGCAAGCCTTCTTCTTCCCTACGCAGATGCTGGTCACAGAAACCAACCAAAGTCATATACGCATCGATAACTCCCACCACATCTACATGTTCCATGGAGCAGGACTGCACCTCCTCTTCAGACTTCCTTGCAGCACTGCTGAAACTCTGAAAAGCCTTCTTGTTCAGACCTGCCAATACCTGAAATTCAATCGTAAGAGAAAAAAAAAGACACGTTAGCAAGCAGCATTCAGCAACTATTTTTGAAACTGGAGCTTGGTTGCAAGTCTTCAGTAGATAAAACTTAACTGTACTAGAGGTTTTGAGCAGCTCATACAAAGGAAAAAAAAAACGGGATATTATTTCCAGCAGTAATTTCCAGAATTTTAATTTCCACAGTTTTCAGTGGAAAAATATAAACCATGCTTTTAACTTTAATTAGTCTTTGGACATGTGGAATTTTTATAACTGCAAAAAAGTTAATGTTACTAGAGTTTCTGCAAATAGTTAACAGAAAACATAATAAAAAAATGCCATTTTTCCCTATTAAGACATATTTGCAACATCTGCATAACAGCTATACTTAGAATTTGTGTTTAAAAAAGCACGCAAACTGTTTCAAATATGATGTCTTTTTCACTATTACAAACATAGTTTCTAATGCAGCACATGCAATGAAGGGCTTGACAAGATGCTTTACAACTCAATGTTTATAAATCCAGTACATATGTTCTCATATTGCCAACAAGCTTACCAACCTCAGATACTGTAGCTACTGCAGTTATTAAACATACAAAACTGCTGCAGAGCAAGTTGGAACAACTGAAATGTGCTGTAACTGAAATTAAATAGTTTACATTTCAGGTAGTTAGAGAGGAAACTACCAGGGTCAGAGTACTGCTTAGTACTAAGCTAAAATAAGGCTAAGATCCTTAATCTTACAGAAATATCTGGTTTCCCAATCTGACTTATCTGACACGGAAGAGCTTTTATGCTTATCTTTCAGATTTCCTTAAGAAGAATGCTCTTCATAATTACATAATAAATGAAGCTTAAGCTTTTGCTCAAACTTCTGCACACAGGAAAATTTAAAATATCTTTTTCACAGCAATCTCTTCTTTATCTGCTTTTCTTTAAAAACCACAAAACCACAAATTAAGAACAAGTTTTTACTGTATATTGATATGGTTTATAAATAAGGGTCTTCATGGTAGCTTTAGGAATTAACAGAAAGACGTCAGCAGTGGTACTTCAAATTCTTAATCAATTTGACAAACAAGAGGTCAGTGCCACAGCATCTGAGCAAATTGACAACACACACGATTTCAAAGATGACCTGCATATGCTCTGTCATAAAAAAGCCCTGTCCTATCACTAAAATTATTTAGATAAAATCTGTATCAGTATAAGTGCCATAAAGACCACTTTATGAAATAATATGTATAGACAGTATGCAGTTCAGAATTGCCCAACTGAAATAAAGTCATTCTTTGAGGATGGTGTTCCCAAGCCTTGCCTTGCTGCCACGCACGCAGGTGCTATGACTGTCTTTCCCCTCCACAGAAAATGCAGGAACAGAGAAACACAAGAACACTCTCCCAATTAAAAAGGCTACAGTGGCTCAGAACTCTAGGAGAGCAAAAACCAGACAAAACAGCAACCAAAGCGTTTTGCTGCTGGTGGTGGTTTTTCTTTCCCCAGCTGGTGTTCCTGGACAAATCACTGCTAAGAGCAGATGGGTTTCCCATTCTCTGTATAAATCCATATCCACCACTACCTACCTAAGTACTGAGTACAACACTGAAACACCTAAAAGCTTTTCCCCTCTCATTTACCTTTTCAGGACTCTCAAGACTTTCTCCTGATATAAATGATATTTTTCCAGCTTTTTCTTCCTCCATTTCCTTAAGACATTTTGGGTCCTGACTGAGAGCATTGGCCATGATGTGGTACGTAGTACCCAGAAGAAGATTCTGGTTTCGGGAGGCCATTATGTTCTTGCTAAGATAGTCAGACTTGGTATCTTCTGTTGGAATTCAAAAACAAAGTTGGTAATTTGACAACAAAGCAGCCTTGTATAATAAAGTAGAGCAAAGAGAAGGCTGTTACCAAGCAGGGAGATGGTTTTTAACACTGAGAGGACACGGTCAGGACAACTCTGGTTCCAGCTGCAGCTATGCACGAAGCGGCAATAGGCGTGATTCCACCTCACCAGCCAGTCTTCTCTCGCTTTGGTGTCTTTGCGTAGGTCTTTCAGAAGCTTCTTGGCAACTGAGAAGCTGTTCTGTATTCAGATTAAGACAGAATTTTCAGATAATATAGCTGAAGAGGAAATAAAAACCCTTCTACAACCAAATTAAGGGATGAGAGGATTTAGGTAACATAAGTAAAGCTATAAGAAGATAATAACAGAGGTCCACTTCTCGTCAGGTCTCATATTCAAAACCAGATTTGTGCTAATGGAGAAATACGAAAAAAAAAAAAGATGTTTGACAAACTGAAAAAATTAACATAATTCTTTTGGCATGACTAAACAGGCATTAACTGCTCTGTAGTACAAACACATATGAGAAATGTAACTTGGTTTATAATACCATTACACAAATCACTTATGTTTGTGCTTTGATGAAAAGTTTCATATAAGTAACATTATAGTAAATGAAAAATAGGATTTCCTTTATTTTCATTTACTCTATATATATTCTACAATAATTCTAGCAATAATTTTATATTTGGTCATTACGGTGCTTTAAAAAAAACCCTCTGTCACTGATTGCAGATTTCTGCAGCATCTCAGAAGATGAGGCAGACCTCACCTTAAATATTATTTTTCTTATCTCAAGCTTGAAATACCAAAGGCCCACCAAAGAAAGCTGTTTCATTCATTTTAACAGCCAGATCCAACCCAAAATTTCTAAGTCACTTAGCTTTAGTTCTTTATAGAAGTGTTAGCCTAACAGCATTACGGAAGACCATAAAAAAACCCATTGTCATATAAAGTTTATCATTTAGTTTAGTCAGAAATGATGATTGATTCAATCTGAATTTGTTTTCTTGTACAGAAGAGATTATTTGTAAACAAGAAAGCATAGTGTTTGGTTGCAAGCATCCCTTCCCTTAAAGACTGAAGCATTTCAGATATTTTATTTATCTGCCCTTTGGAGTGTCAGAAACCATTTGTGGATCAAAGGGGTCTTCAGGCACATTTCCCGTACTGACAAATGATCATCAAGTTTTTAATTAACATTTATCCATGTTTTCTTTCTCTGCAGAACTAAATTTCTTGAGCTTTCAAAATATCCTGGACAGCAAAGGCAAAAAGAGACAAGCTCTGCCCCGGCAAAAAGGTGCCTAAGACAACCTACATGGCTTTTCCAGCTGCAGTTTCTATGTATTTTCTCACAAAATTGGAAGCTATCAGACAGTACAGTCACCTGTTTCCTGGCACTTTCTAGCATCTTCATTTTCATGTTAAATTTGCAGCTTTTAATCATTGAGTAAATGTCTTCACCCTGTTGATCCACTTCCATTTGGTCATCAGCACCACATTCCTCATCCACCTCCATACTGTCATTGGCCTGATCACAGAGAAGTTTCTCCTGCAGTTTGTCAAGAAAGAAACACCTGCACAAGGACAACAGGAGTACAAATCACTCCAGTATGCATCCAAGGGAATAAACATTCAAAAGTGTTGATCTGCCTGTCAGTAAACAAAGCTAAGAAAAAATGGCAAGCTATAGCGATCACTTTTAGCAAGGGCTAAACATACTCCTTGAAGAGCCTGGGAAGTCACAACCAGGGACAGGCTGACTCTGAAAGCATTTCAGGATCTTGAATTGATGATATTCAGCATTAGAAAACATCCATAATAGAGTGGGATTTTCTGTTAGTTTGTTCTTTTAAAATCATAACTACAACCTCTATGTTCACCAAGCCATCACTTGCATTCCAACCTCATAGACGTGCAAACAAACAGGAGTCTTGTTTATATAGTATAAGCACCAGGCTGTATTTTATGTTGACATGCAATTCAAATACATATGACACCAAGACAAGTAAATGGGTCCTTTGACCTTTGTGTTGCAGAAAAGACCAGTGACCATATGCAACTTTCAAGAGAATTGCCATGAACCATTGCTAAATCCTTTTCATTCTACAACCAGTTCTACCTAATTTAATAGCATCCCTCATTATGTAGAGTGTTATTCAATGCAGAGGATAGCATTGCCGTCTGGAGTAGAGCTTGATGCTAAACAAAGGCACGTCCTTCATCACTCATTTAAGATGAGATAAAGGTTTTCTATACACACAGAGAAGTGTGTATAGACACACTGACAATGCCTTCAAGTCATAAATGTTATGAGAGTTCGTAAAAGACTAAGCTATACCATGTAATTCGCATAATATTTAACTGCAATAAGCTCTTCTGTAACCACGCTTTCCTCACACCCAGAGATAGTAAAATAAATAACAGAGTACAGTGGGTATCAGCAGAGCTGTTGAAGAAGTCATGCCCCAGGAAAGGAGAAAATCTAGATTTGCACTGGAAGAATGGATTGGGATGAAGATATACACCACAGGGATGTCAGAAAACTTTCAAATTTGAAAAAGCATTCCAGCTTCATCACAGCTGGTGAAGGAGGAAGAAAAGGAGTCTCCGGAGGACCTTTGTTCTTTCTAGCAACAGTCACACAGCAGAAGTCTCTAATTACAGCACTGATCATTAACTTTCTTACAAACATG
Source organism: Pampusana beccarii (assembly GCA_013399365.1). Classification (NCBI taxonomy): domain Eukaryota; kingdom Metazoa; phylum Chordata; class Aves; order Columbiformes; family Columbidae; genus Pampusana; species Pampusana beccarii. Next base: position 598,844 of record VWYH01011368.1, on the reverse strand, counting down.
TGAAGCGCTGATAGTAACCGGGCTGGGCTTCTTTTGTACATTCCCTAATTTTAGAACTGCCTATGAAGTAGGTAAGTAATTTTTATTCATAACAGACCGGCCACTTGGGTGGTGTTTCACTGAACGAAATGCAGCTCAGTTACAAGTGGATGTGTTCGAGGGCTGCTGAAGCAGGGTAGCTTGTGCCATGCATGTAGTCACTGATGGAAGAAAACACCTGAACTAAGAGTTACGTTTCTATACCAAAATGTGGTTTATTCCCTCAACCTCCTTTTGCTTCTCACTACAAGTTAGTCACACAAAACCCAATTATACTGACAAAGCTATTACAACAGATTTGAAAAAACCCAAAAAAGTCATATGCTGGATCAACAACCCCCCATATGAAAACAAGCAGCATTAGAAAAAGCCCCTCTCAGAACTCAACAGGCAGATAGAACTAAAGCTAACCCAAGAATGTAATTTTACCGATTTGTAATGATATCATCCCAGATGTTCATAGGATCCATTTTAGCATCTGGATATCTGCTTGTCCAAATTCTGAGAAGTCTCTTAAGGGAAGCCTGTGAAGCTAAGTTACCTAGAAATCAATTAAGAACACTTTATGTGCATCTAAATCCAAACAGCTCAAAAAAGGCCTAAAATAAACATAGTCTAACATTCATACCACAAAACTGCAATAAAACAACCCACTTGCATTTCTGGGCTTGTATTAAATGCACTACTTGGTGATCATATTGTTTTTGTTTATTGCTGAAACACAGAAGATTCAATAAGCACATCAATGTCAACTGTCACCAGGAACCAGTATCTTTCTGTACAGGAATATAGTGGAACTGTTAACTAAATTTAATATATAATTAAATTTATGTGCATAAATTTGCATTTCTTGACCACCTCTCTAGCTATAAATTGTATGTCACATCCATCTTTTAGCTCTGCTAACCACTATTTGCTACTGAAAATGACTTCAAAAATGTTAGTTTAAAATTGTTGCTTACATTTTTAAGAGAGATACTTAACTTTTATCACAATAGTTAGGCTAATAAAACTTTGCAATAGAACACAGAATTATCTCCAAGCCTATCTTATACAACTGCGATTGTTCTTACTATCAAGATGACAATAAGTAGTAATTTCAGACCTTTGTTCCTTCAAACAGTAGTTCAGTCCTCTAACAGTAGACACAGAAATTCGAAGTTCAGAAAACTAGGATTATTAAACACAATGAAAGTAAAATCACTTGAGAAAAAAAAAATATTTACTTCTCTTAGTCATAAAATTGATGAAATCCTGTATTTCTGTCAAAGCTTGTACAGCCTGCAGTTTCGTCATTCGACTTTGATACAACAAACTATCAATGCTGGAATAGCTCTGAAAAGAAAGGGAAAGAATGGAAGATTTAATATACAAAATTTACAGTATGGTTCCATTCAGTTCTTTACAAACTATTTATTTGCTGCTGCTATATATTATGGTCTACAACACAACTTTTTATAATTAATTTAATAACCTGTAATCTGAGAGCAACTCTGCTTTGGACAACTATAGAGGCATACTCTAGCTGCAATTCCTGTCCTAGGTTTTAGGACAGTCCTACAGTCTAATCAAAACCTGGTGACAGATGGAACTTGTAACTTCTCAAGGTAATACTCTCTTTTTGAGTTTATTCTGGAGACAGGAGGCTCCTGAAAGGGTGAATGAAATAAAATTGCTATTAATCTGCACAAACAGTTACTCTGAAAAATTTCTAATAGATAAAATCGGCAAAATAAATTAAAACTGGAGGACGCAATCCACTGGTTGGCTCAACCCTTGTCGTTGGACGCCGTGAATTCAAATGAAGTTTTGGCATGTGATTTGAAAGCACCTAGATTTCATTGTATTTGGGCGCTTCTCTCAAGAGCATAATCTACCAGCAGTAACAGCAACAACAGTTTCATTGTTCCATGAGTTTATATAGAAAAATCAGAGCAGAGATAGCAGAGACTGTTACCTGCATGAAGATCTGCATGCCATTGCTAATGTAATATTTGGCTCTGTCAAAATCATCTTGCAGGATGTAAAGGAGACTAAGCTCTTGGCTGTAATGCACTTCTATAATGGCTTTCTTCTGTTCTGTCTTCATTGCCTCATCAATAAAAGTTAACAAAGTCTGGTCATTTTCCCCGCTGAGCAGTAACTTCAGTTTACTGCGTATTATGTAGGGCAGATATGTCTCCTGCAAGGTGAAAATACAGTCCTTATTTCTAGGAATGGAACACTAGATGATCAACTTTTTATTATCAGTGGCAGATCAAATAAATATAAACATATTTTGAACAGTTTTCTTAAATAATTTCCCTTTAGACAAATTTCAATTTGCTGACAAATCATAGCAGCCTTCTCTGATAAGCTGAAGAAGTTGTTAGCAAATTCTACCAGTTTCTAAACCAGTGGTTTGGTAACATGTAAAACATGAAACAAATAAAAGCGATAACAGCAACAAAAACATTGCAAGATGATGATGAAGCTGGTCCTGATCAGCCATAGACTCCAGCTAAAAATTAAACACCTCAAAACCAGCAGAAATTATTGCTTCAGTTATATCTCAGACTCTCCGCTGATTTCTGTATTAAAAGTAACCCAAATAATATAATTTGCAAATAATGCAAACCCACAATCATATTACTGTAGGACACCCCTGCAGAGGCAAAAACAGTACAGTATTGAGGGACTGATTTCTAAAAACCTGAAAAAACGGATCACTCCACGTTTTGCTTAGGTCTGGAGGTTTTCCACTATCGATATTAATGGTAGCACAATGTTCCAGAGACTTCCACTCCGTGAGGTGGTCATAGCACTCCAGAGATGCAAGTTCCCAGAAGTCCTTCTCCACTTCTGCTGGCTCTCCGTCTTGCCAGTCTTCTTTAGAGAGTGCCTGGGGAATGAATTTGAGGGGGAGGAAGGTTCTCAGCTGGAATCTGATACCAGTTTCAAGTTTAAGTCACCAGGAACTTAACAATGATTCACTGTCTCATAAAAATATCTATCCATTTACCAGAATGCGACAGCAACGTTAAATGCAGAAAATTCTGGATTGTCAGTATTTACATATAAATTCATTTCGGTAGCCATCTTTAGTAAACCTGCATTTTTAAAGAGCAAAGATTTTAAAAGAAGGTTAAAAAGATCCTTCTTCATTTTTACCCACTGTAACTCAGATTTTCTGTTCCACAAACACATGCAGTTTGCTCTCTTGGGGTGGTAGCATTCCCATAGTGTTTTACTTGTCTGCCTAGTTGATCACACACATAAAGCTTTACAGCAAACAGTAAAAAAATATCACACTTACTGCTCTGTTATGACTGGTCACCTGTTCCCATGTCTTTACAGACTGAACCATTGACCAAACAAAACACAAGGACATTTTCAACAATATGCTGCTTCTCAAAAGGTTTAATTTTGGCTTTCTAGTTTCGAGTCATAAGATTTATGAAAAACTCTAGTTGTCATTTTACCTCATCATAATATTTAGCTGCTTCAGCATAATCACTCCTTGCTTCTGCCAACAACGCTTTCTGTGTAATTTCCTTAGTCCCAATCTTACCACTGAAAATGCCACGAAGGACATCATAATCCCCAAGAGACCGGTAGAGCCTAGTGAAATTGAAAAGGGAAATATTTTCATCGGTTGAACAGAGGCATATCAATGCAAACATAAGGTATTTTAAAAAAACAGTAATTTAATAAGCAGTAATACTACTGGCTTGTAATAGTAGAGAAAAATACGATATTTCTTACGTAAGATTGTAAACATATATTTAACTAGATAAATTCATCTTGTATGGTAATACCTGAGCAGTGGAAAGTCCTGCAGTTGAGAAGCTATGAACACGATGTTTTTCAGCAGTCTGACACCATCATCAGGGTGCGCAGCTGTTAAGTCTAACTGCTCTAACTGAAATACAGTAATTAACTGTCAAGTAATTAAAAGCACATCTAATGCTAAAAGAGGGAAAGACTGAAAAAGAAATCCCATAAGCCATCAAGGCAGAGCTCTTCACAAGGCAAACCTAAACGGGAGAAAATTGTCTCAACCAACTTACTTAGCAAGTTCGATCCACCTGATGACATCTGGGGGAAGCTCTGTCCTCCCGCGCATCCGCTTGGACGGGGGCTCCTGGGCAGGGGACAGAGCCATCAGGGCACGCTCCAGGAGAAGGATGCCCACCGGCTGCTGTAAACTTGCCAGGCAGCTGGTGCTCACGTGAGCTGAATCCAGTTCTAGTAGCTCTCTGTGCTGGTAACTCATTTCCTATAAAATAAAACAAACCAGGCGCCTACTTGGTCTAAAATTATATCGAGAGTTACCTTCTAGGAATCACCTATTTGGTATCCCTTTTCTTACAATGCAAGCTTAGGCAATAAGCTGTTAAATCTCCAGAAGTTCCAAGATCTGGGAAAACTGGAATATTCTCCTTCTGAGCAGTTGCTCTTTGGTTAAAGACTGGTAGAGAATAACGCTTCTACTTCGTCTGTCTCCAGGGTACATGAGAACTCTCAACAGAAACCCAGGGGAAGTCAGGGAGAGGTAGATGGATGAGATGGAAACATTCACAGCCTCAGCCTTTCCTCCTGGCTGTTGGCAGTGTGGTGCCTGCTACGCAACAGCCGCCTTTCCCTTCACCTACCGAGCGGTGCATTTCTGCCACGAGCTAAAGGCACAACTAACCACAACAGCTTCTCTGAGCTGCAGACTTCCTACCCACACACTTAACCCAGTTTGAGCGCACCACAGCTTCCAGTTAGACTCAGTCTGTGCTGTAGTCATCTAGTCCTGCCTGACTTAAAGACACGGCAGGATTTCTAGCAGGTCTTTATCACATTTAACATCAGTCCAACTACAGAATAACCTCTTTTTCAGGAATAAACATTCTTGTTTAGCTGAAGGGTTTTTTAAAAATACTGAAATTACATCCCAACCACAGGCAAACATATCAAGAAAGTGGCAGACAAGTTTATTAAAGCCAGGGTCTTTTTGTCAGCTAAGAACCTAACGTTGCAATAATATCTTAACCAAACAGGAAGAAAATAAAAAAACCTACAACACAGAAAAGGGGTAATATAACTTTAATTACAAGAAACAGCACCGAGTCTTAGCATAAAAATTAAAGTTTGATTCTTGCAACACTGTACATTCAAGAATACTAAGTGAAAAAACAAAACAAAACAAAAAACACTATTGGGAAATGGTAACAGGACACTGTGAGAAAAACCAAGCTACACTTCTGTGATAAATGAAAGCCACCACAAAAACTACAGAATAGACATCTGGCATAAGCAAACTCATTACACAACTTGTATAGTTGAGACTGTCACACCAATAAATTTGTACTCAATAAGACAAAAATAACAGCTTCCTGTAGCTTCCTGAGTTACAGACCAGGTGGATCCCAATGAAGATTGCCTGCTATTCAGGCAATTTCAACTAGCAGTTTCTATCAAAGCTGCACACGTGCCCCAGACACTCCTGTGTAAGGGCACACACTCCTTGGCTGACAACTTTTAGGAGTTATGTCAGGGATGCAGTGCCAACTGCACAATATAGAAACTTAAGAACAGCTTTGCTAAGGCAAGACCAAAAGCCTTTTCTCAGGGATGCCTAGAATTTTTTTTTGTAAACTGTGTAAATATAACACTACATCCAGAGAATGAATACCCTCCCAAACTCACAATTTACTGACATCATCCCACATGAAAGGAGAGATCTTTCTACCTAGTACACTCTGGTGATGATTTGATCACTTGTCTTCTGAAAGCAGAGGGAATGTTCCTTGCTCTGGATTGCAATGCTTTCTGTCTTTACTTGCACCACATGTTCAAAGATTAGGACGAATTGCATCCAAGCTAGCCTGACAGCTAAAATATTTATAAGGTGATCACATGTTCTTCAGAGGCCAGGTATCTCTATGGAGTCTACGTAAACTATTGTCATGAGGTTAACTTCTTTCTTAGTATTTCAGCTGGTTTTTGATCTGTCCTGAAAGCCAACCCCAGAACCTCATAATCAATTTTAAGGTTATACCTGTAGATCAAACGAGCTCTTTTTATCACCAAGTTACTCTACTGATGGTACTTGAACCTGTAGAAGACTAAAAAGTCAAACAACCTGAAGGAAATTGTAGTGAAGAAGGAAGCCCTTCTGAAACAAGCCAATATTTATCATACTGTTGGCATACGGGAAACAGAAGCTGTATTTCCAAATGGCCAAGCCATTAGGACGGCTTTCATGAGCCAGATGACAGCCTCAGAACTGTGTGTTCTCCCTCTCCCAGCTCTCTCTCCTGGTCAATATGAGCTCTGCTCCCTCTTGGGGAGAAGACTTCCTCTCACTGCTGTGCAGGATGCTCAAATACCCAGGCTGAGGATTGCCTTCCTGCTTTCTCTTGTTAGTGAATGGGCATGGCAACGAGATGCTCTCATTGCTCCTACTTTTGATTAATTTGAACTTACCTGGCTTTTGAGTCTTTGTTTTACATCTATTCAGAAAGAAAAAGTAGCCTACCACCAGTGTTATTGATAGAGTCTAACAAATAATATTATTATTTGTGTTCAATTACGCTAAGATAGAGAACCAACAAACGCAACGTCAAGAGGGAATATTAACAGACAGCTATTGTGAGATTCTGGCTCAAAAAAATATAAAGACGGCCCAGAAAAATCCCCATAGCATTTGACCTTTTATGCAGCTGCACAGAAAAAAAGTAAACAAGAAACTACATTTTTTCAGATGTGTAAATAGAAGTACTAAGCAGCAAAGTTTGTCACTGTTTAAAAACCTAGTCCAAACTAGACATTTCTTCTCTATTACGAATGATATCTACTATCACAGAGTATTTAAATTTCCATAAAGAAAAAAACATTACTTGCCACTCAAAAAAAATTATTTTGAGAACTACAAATCAGATGCAACATTAAGATCAACACAGTTACCAAGAAACATTAAATGCAGTGACAACAAGTATGTAATAGGTGCTTGGACAAGTTTTTTTAGTCTCCCCGAAAATCAGGGTAAAGGATGAAGTTCACAGTCCATTCCAGGTCAGTATATTCTCGTGTCAGAAAAGCTTGTGTTTCCTTTCCAGTGAAATGGCTGTGGTGCACCCGCTCACCCTTCTGGGGAAGAGAGTCCTGCCCTCATTACTAAAAGTCCCCACACAACTACTTCAGGGGACTAATTTGAAAAAATAAATAAGAGTTGCTAACAACAAACAGTCTGACAGCTACTGATATCCTCGAGACATCAAAGTGTTCTTCAGTAAGCACTTCCCAGAACCAGTAAGATAAGCACAAGACACCCACGTAACCCTTTCAATAGTTCTTGTGGCTTTCATTTAAAATCAACTATCTTCTTGTTATTGATGCATTAAACTCTACAAATCAAAAATAGTAGAAACCTTGAAAAATCAGTTCAGAGGCTTGAATTACCTTATTCAAAGAGTCACTTGAAACACCCATTTGGTTAAGAATTCTCTTTCCATCTCTGTCTAAATTTCAGTAAGAGTATTTAACCTTCACTACCACTGGGTTTATCACACATTCGAAGACATTATACTCAGCTACTTTCATGCCATATAGCAGGATTTACCTGGATGCACGCAATGAACGGTGGGAAGTAAGACTGGCTCATACTCAGGAAATTATTGAAATCATTCAGCAGCTTCTGGACGATGGATTTTTTCTCAGAAGGAGATTTAGATTTTTCTACCTCATGAAAAATTCCACCAAACAAACTGCTGAAAAGCTGCTTGGCAAATGTTGGATCTTTCTGCAAATCACAACAAAAGCAATAAGGTCACTGATTTTTGCTGTGACACAATAAACTAATAAATAAAATTAAGAGATATCATCCATCCTGTACCTAATCCCTCTGTGGAAACTCTTAGGGAGTGGAGTAATTAGCCTGGCATGTACCACACCTACGCCGGGAGTTACTGTACTACTCATTCAAATCCCATCTTAATTCTTCTACATAAAGAAATTCCAAGACAATGTAGGTTGCAGGCCAGAGAGTTGGTGGAGAGGATGGAATTTACAATTTTCACATATTCGCGACTCCTGCTACAACAACCAGACACCCACTATCATCTTACAGACACCACTGCCAGTGAAGAGGGTTTCAGGAAAAAACAGAAAACATCAATGTGTGAGGAAACCTGGACCTAACACTGAGGGAGCCAACCCAGTGAGACAGACTGTACAGACAGACAGTTCCAGCTGAGATTTAAAGTCATTCTTTCAACCCAGAAACACATCTGTATGTATAACACAATCCTGCACCCCCTGGTCTGTCATGGGACTGCAGTTGGGTCTAATTCAATCTAATGCTATTCAGACAACCCGTGATTGTGCCACTTCCTCCCTTTACACAGAGATAAGGGATCATCAAACGAAATTAAATACAAAGGTAATCAGGAACACTGTGACTTCCCAAACTCTGTAATATGGGACAGGCTTAGCCTACAGTTTCTGCCATTCTCAGGTAGGAAAAGGAATATTGGATCAGCTTTATCGCGTAGTCCAAATCCAGTCTTAGATACAGTAACTTCATTTGTATTTTTACAACTCCACTATAGCCATATAAAAGAAGGAAAACGGCTGTTTTATTGCTGTACAGTGAGACATCATTTGCGGTAATGTCTGTAAAGATCACCACCATCTGTTTCTCAAGCAGAGGAACCCCGAGGCAAGAGACAACAGCTGATGTCCCAGGTCCTCAGTGTTCAACTCAACTGTTCGAGTGAGGCAAACTACACCGCATCTTCTCTCATCACTGCAGCAGCCCAGGGGTAGGAGAAACGCTCCCTCAAAACACTTTAAAAGACTCTTTAAACGCATGTGACAGCGGTTGACTAAAAAACAACAAATCAATTTTGAAAGCAGCTGCCCTGTAAGAACTAAAGATTTAACAAATGGCCTTTGAAAAGCAGACAGACCTGGGCAAGGCCCTGGAGAGGAGCAATGAGGCTGCGGTATTCAATCTGGATGTCAGGAAGGTCTCCTACTCGGTAACGTCTGTACAAAGTAACCTGGGCATCATACTTCATCTTCAGCTCAGATTTCATCTCCTGAAATGCATTGATCATGTTAAACAAAATCATATTACTTAGAAAGAGCTATAACTAGATAAGACAAAACAAGCTAGAGCATTTCTGAAGTGTTTTATAAACTTTTGCTGTGCTTATTAAACAAATACATTTTCTATAAAGCTGTAATACAGTTAAACTAAAAATTATCTTAGTAAATTAAAACTCTAAAGTCTTCTTCAGACTTACTTCAGCCATTAACTTTTAATATTAATGTCCTCTAGGTCCTGCTTCCATACAGATAGTATTTAAGTCACTTTTAAAGAGAATCATTATGATTGACAGCTAGTGAGGTGCTATGGTTTAATAAGTCACTGCCTGCCAGCTGAGCCACAGTTGTCCATTATATGATGGTTTTCAGCCTGGCCCAGGTGCAAAGTACAATAACGTTGCTAAAGCTAGTGTGTTTTATTTCACACACTGGGACGGAAAAGGAAAGGAAGAAGGATGAACCTGGTAGAACTGATTCCTAATAAAATGTAAACTAAACTGTAATGCAACTGCTGTAAACTGCAGTTGTTAAATAGCTGCTCTGCCTTTTGCTGAGGCTTAAAGGAATACAATTACATCAAACAAGAGCTACTACCAGATATAGACAAAAATATCGCTCTTCTTCTGCATTTCTTCCTTTTCACAGCACTGATACGCTATAAGGAAATCGGCAGCAAGTTTAGAGGCTGGGATTTTATTTTTAAGTACTGCCATTACCAGTTGAACCAGCAGACAATGGGTGGATACATACATCGGTAGAATGACAGAGGGAAAGAGAAGAAAGCTTGAGGATTTTTTTATCTTCTGTAAACCCTTTGTAATTTTGCTGTTTGAGCCAATTTTCTTTTTTCTACACAACTTCAAAGGGACGATTTTCAAAAAACTTTCAAGAGGAATGTGCTGGGAGAAACTAGGACTTTGCTAAAGCTATTTCCAAACACTTTATTGCTCAGGACCTACTTTTTCCTGTTTTGCCTGATCAGATATGCTATTAATGCAACCCACTGAGTCCATGTGTGTTTATGTGCAACAGATCTCTTGAAAGGTCTGAGGCGTCCTGACAGCATTCATAGCCTCCTCTGGTCTTTTATTGTGGAATATCACAGGGGGTTTTGTTGGTTGTATTTTGGACTGTCATACAGAACACATTTACAGGTTCTCTCCTGGAGGGTGGGAGGAAATGGTAGCTTTAGCCTGCAAGTAAATATAAATTGGCTAAAATAGGTGTTCGTGTGGTTCTTCCAGACATAAGTTCTGTTTACACAGTTGTCTGCAGCTGTGAAGAATTATGAGAGTGTCTCAGACTGGTAACTCTCAGTTCTGGGTTCCTTTGCTCTTAGTCTAAATGCGATCATTTTAGGATGATAATTTATGTTATTTTTTAGTAACATGAACCTCTGAAAAACTGTTACAGAGCTTAAAAATACTTAAACTTATTGTAAGTACAGAACACGACCAGAAAACCCACCATGGCCTAGATAAACAGGCAAATGATTATTACTGACATTCCTTCAGGTTAAAAGTACACAACAGTTCTGGTTAGTCCATCAGCTCTATCATATTTTTGAGTTCACCTTCAGACACTGGATAATGTTCTCTAACTGTTTCTGCAGTGTACTGTAGCTTCAAGGCTCCTAGTTTCCAGGATGACAACCATAAAGAACCTCCCATAGCCATTCGGGATTCCACTACACAAACTCATTTCATATACACTAAGTGGTAGGCTGGAAGGGTTATCATCCAGCTCTTTTCTCACTCCTGAGATTTAGCATGATCTCCAAATAAAACCTCTTAAAGTAGCAACCAGTATCTTATACCTACCCTTTCTTCACAAAGTTACTTCTAGAGATGAAGTACAATACTGCAAATAGCATTGGGACTTCAGGTTTTAAACTTATTTGGATTGACAAACCTGTTCTCTTTTCTGTTCAGCCACACCTTTCCTAGCATAAATCAGGCTGAGTTTCTCTTGGTCCTTCAAGAAACGCCTCCGCAGCCTTAGAATTTCTGCTCGTTCTTCTATACCTAGGGAGCATATGATCATGTTCAATGCTTTTCCTTTCTCAAGCAAACTTCCGATTTAACCATCATATAATGACAAACATCATCTTCGTATTTACTAGCTTACCAGCTAGTCTCCTAAGTTGCATATCCAACAGCTCAATGCAAGGCCTTCCAACAAGATAGCAAATTAAAACAAATGAAGTTGTTGTTAGGCAAAGAGTTCATGAGCAATTATATAAAAGCTTTAAGCATATGGATGAGGTATGAGGGTCAAATCATTATACTGGGAAAGGCACTAAAATTCATGAACAAATTTGCCCCATATGACAGATTTATTTTAAGCTCTCAAAGGCAAGTATGGCGTTTGCACAATATTCCATGAAGTGTATAGCTCCCCGCATAGACGAAGTGCTAAATATATTTAAAAGTTTGGGTAATATTATTAATAATATAGTGCTGTATTTTTCAAGTTACTATTACAGAACTGCCACTGGATCAACCCCTGCTCAGGACAGCCGTGGAGAAAGGCCACTTTACAGACTGTTCACTTCAGTCCATTTCCTAGGAAAGAGGAGTGAGCAAACAAAACCACACCACTACAACTGGTAGAAGACCAGGGACTGACTGGAAGGTGCAGTGAACCTTCTCTTTCTGTAGTTCAGCATGGTCCATTCAAAAGTGCCCTGAAAACCTCTCAGGTATTGAAAAGGTCAATTTTTTATAGCTCTGTGCCTGAACTCCTACTGTCATCCTTCCAGTCAAAATTTTAACGACAAGGTAGGCAACAGTGAAATGGGGAGAAGCAGCCTAAGCCATTCCAGAACAGTACTGATATTTTTCAGTTATCGACTGAGTGGATGAAGGAGCATTCTCAGAAAACAGCAGGTAGTTCCAATGTCAGAGCGCAATCTGTTGCAGATCATGTCAGCACAGCTGAAATGGTTCAGAAAAAATATTTGTAAAGAGATCTCTTATTTAAAGAGAGAAGCAGCTACATATAAAACAGAAGGAATAGAACTGTCTGACATCCATGCTACAGTCGCCTTAGGGAGAAGTGGGAACGCAAAGATCACACCAGTTGGTTTCTTATCAAGTCTGTTAATTTCGTCTAGCAACATATAGTTTTGCAGTTCCTAGCAAAGTTGTAGCTTTTTGCCACGTTCCTGGAAACAAAATCTCTTCAAGCTGAATCTCGTTAGAATGTTTCAAAGATAATGGGACTGCCAGCCAAATAACTAACAAAGACGGTCTATAAAAATGTAATATTTCTACAGAAATTGCGTCATAAGGCCTACAAACCTTTAGTTTTGCCGTCCACCTCATCTCCAGACAAACCAAGCATTTTTTTCCCAAAATCCGGCCCCACTGGTTTAAAGGTTGCTTGTTTAAATTTTTCACTCCGTTTCTTAACTAACAGCATGGATGAAGATAAGGATTCAGAGGATGAAGGAACTGTATACTCTGCCAAGGTGTCAATGCTGCTTCCAGTCATCCAATTAAAAGAACTTCTACCACCTGTAAAAAAAAATATAGAAAAGCTGTAACACATCCAAATATAAACTAGGTGAAAACATCTACAAAGCAGGTTGTTTTTCTCCCTCAAAAATACAATTCCCAGTGTTCATGGGCAGAACAGATTTCAAGCCATTTGGTAAGAAACAAACTTATTTTACATTAGGCAGAACACAAAATATATATGTGACTAATAAAAATGTGACTGGGTGCTTTGTTCCCATAACAAAAAAAAAAAGTCCTTGAAAGCAAAATATTAAATGCATTTACAGTTTCAGCATTAAAAATCCATAAGCAACAGGAATGAAGAGATTGAAATCATTCCACAGCTAACAAGAAAATTTCAGAAGACACTGGTCTGGACTTACTGACATGCTGCGTAGGTGTAAATTCATATTGTCGTTGGGTCGCCCTCACTCGACCACCGACTGACCCAGAAGCAGAAAGGGACCTTTCTTGTGACAAATTCCTGTGGATGCTCTGAGAAGCCTGAGTCTCCACAAACATAGGTGTGAGTATGGTACTTCGATAACGCCAGCTGGAATCGACCACAAAGTCCTGGGAACACAAAAAGATTTTTAAAAGAACAGTAAGAATGAAGCCTTTCTGTGTTCCTTAAGACAGGACAGTAGAAATTAAAGTACAGAATTTAAAATATCATCCCAGGTACAGGGGCAGAACTTGACTACTAAAAAACCAAACACATAGAAGTTCTCCATAGTTCAGTACAAAAGCTCACTAATCTGGACTGGTCAGCTGAGGACTGATTTACAGCTCTTGTACTAGCACTCCTGCTTCTTCAAATTTTTTCTCCACCTTACGGTGCTTCTCTCTATTACACTTTTCTTCTAAGTATTTAATTACTCTGCACTCCAGCTCTACTCCGTATATATAATTAATTCTTTCTTTCTTGAAAAGACAGTGAAATTATTGCCCCCACAAAATCATCAAACTTCTGATACCGTGCATAAACCATGACCGTTGCGGCTATTAACTATGGAGTACAAAACTCACTGCCAAAGCTCTCCTTCACAATGCCATTCTTGTCCGAGTGGTAACTACACTAACGAATGGAATTTGTCACATGGCTGCACACAAGATAACACATGACAATTCACCTGAAACTTGCATTCAGACAGTGGATGCTCAAATATTTTTCTGGAATAATCCGGGCTCTTGCTAGTCATTTCAAGCAGAAAATTCGTGATTAGACTTAAGTACTGTTTTTCAATCTTGGTGGAATATAAAGAATTTAACAATGCCAGCATGCGATCAGGAATATTTGCAGGTAACCTTGTCTCATCACTCCAAAAATTCCTAACAATTAATCTGTAAAGGCAAAGAATAAATTTATTCTTGGTTACCTGCAAGCAGAAAACACAACACTATCAAAAAAATCAATTTAAAACAAACAAACAAAAAAGCAACCACAATAAGATTATAACACCTTCAACTAATCCTTTAATGTCATGGATCTTCAATTGAATGATAAAAATTTCCTCATTCATCTACCATGCTCTCTGCCATTTATCTGATATTAAAGGTTTACTCCGAAAAAAAGATTTCTATCAGGTGGTTTTCCTCTCCAAAAGTGCTAGGGGTGGATAAGCACAGAGAACTCCTATCTCCTGCTTCACCAAAAACATTTAAAAAATCCAACATCTAATTTATTTTTGTGTGTCTGTGTACAGTGAAGGCTGCCTTGTTGTTAAAAATATCCAGAACATTAACGCGGAATTAGGTCTAAGATACTGAAACAACTCCTCCATGGCTCAGAAGTTTGTCCAAAAGCTCTGTGCTTCACTTAAATTTGGTGTAACAGGATGTGACACAATTTTGCACATTAACTTATTGGAAGAAAAGGAAACAATGTTATCTCACTGTTACTCTTTGATACTAAAATACTTAAAAAACCTCTAAGGATCAACTCTCATGAGATAGAGCAATTTAGGGATTTATTACTTCAGTCAGTCATCACAACACTGTTTACTCACTGCAGTTCGGCGTTCTCATCAATCAGTCCTTGAAGCAGGATTTCTTTTGCCAGTTTGAGTATTTCCTGAGAATCACCATCTGCTTGGCTTTCTGGATCACTGATGTTGGGAGAAAAAACTCTCTTAATGACTTCTCTCAAATAATCCATCGCAAAGTAAGAGGATGAAGATAGTGGGAGAAAAGGAGGAACATGCCTTTCTCATAAAAATCTCAACTTGATATCACTGCATTTGCTTTCATAATATGAGATCTCCATTGCCAAAAACTTCTTGTCTCACCACTACTCAGAAAAGTAAAAATCTGAAAGCTAAATAATGCACATTAGGTATTAAAAAGGCCAAACAGAATTCATTCTGAGTTTGCAAGGTTAAAATGGAGGAAAAGGCAGAGAATTAGCTTGTCCCAAGTGATGCTGGAGTAAAAATTGCCTGTACTTTTTCTTCACAAAAATTATCCATTCAAATAGCTCAGATTATCTTGTGAAAAAGCGTATCACAGATGCTAACTAAGTTAGATGATTCAACAGCAACCCACTTGCCAAACTGACTACATGCGTGTTCCCTACCCTACGGGGTCAAACACAAAGAACATCTTTACCCTACCAAATTGAAGAGATACAGATCAAGCCGAAGTGCCTTAATACACCTTCTACCTACAAGCAAATTTCTCTAGTGTACAATTCTTACTAGTTACAAATTCCAGCAACAAGAAAAAAAGTGGGAGCATCAGAGCTAAGACCTCTTATGCCATCATGCTCTGGTGATGAAACATCTTGGTTCTGGGCTAAAATTCAGGTCTAAGTCTTTGTCCCATAGTGGAAGTGATAAAATTGCCACTGAAGGCCAGAGCTACTTGGGGAAACCACAGGCTCGATTCTTCTGAGAACTGGCAAAGTCCCATACTGAGGGACATGTGCTCAAAGACAGTGTCACAAGCACTTTCACTCTCCCTGTGACAAACCACTGAAAGAAAACATCTGCAGGGAATACACACCTGTAATTATCATAAATCCACATCAGAATATCATACATGCGCTGTCGACAGATTACAGAAGGGTGAGAAATGAACCCTGTCACTGCGGGAAGAAGTTCTTTAAGTTCTAGTGGTTTTAGTTTAGACAGCATCTTGTACACTATATCCAAACAAACCCTTTGCCTTTCATCATCCCTAAAAAGAGAGGGGGGGAAAAAAAATAAAAACAAAAAACAGTTACATTGCTTTTCTTTTCACTGCTACACAGAGAACCAGAAGATCAGGTTAGGTTTTAGCAATAACACGTGTTTGCATGAAGGGCTTTAGGTAAATAATTTTGAGTTCAACCTAAGAGTGAGAATATAACTAAACTAATACATACAACAGAAATTCACATCCCAGTGGTGTTTCACCTTAATGCTATTTAGACTTTTTCTTTGTTTTTCACAGCCATTTAACCATCTTAACTCCCAAATTCCATGAGCTCAAATTAGGAGAGCAGTGATCAAAAACTGAACATGAATTATAAATGCTTCTGAATGTAAAAATGTTGTGGTCAGCAGAGAAAACGTTCTCAAGAAGTTTAGATTATGCATCCACATTAGCGATCACACGACCACTCACCTGTGGTTCATGATCTGGGTAAAGTCTTTAGTCTTTAACTGCAAGTGAAGATCAGGTATTTCTTCTGCCCGACACATTATTACTTCCAGACAGTAGGTTTTCATCACACCATGAAGTTTGGGTATCAAAAAGAATACTGCATTCATAAACCTTAACATAAGCAGAAGGCCATAAAGAAAAGCAAGTTATTGTCTATTATTCCTCTAGATCTAAAATGAACATACCATATAAATCACGATATACCTGTCAGCAAGAGGTGGAAAATTCTTAACAACTTTATTCAAACATTGAATAAACTTATCCTGTTGGGCGTTCTGATGATGTTTTAATTGTCTTATGACACAATCATAAACTGGATCTTCAAGTACCTGAAAATGAGAAAGACAGTGAGACAAGCACGGCCATGAAACTCATAACCATCTTAATGCCACATAGTTCTGCTGCTGTACTGTTTGATTCCAGTGCATTTCGCCAGGTAAGATTCACTTGCCTCATCTTGACATTTATGGTGCTTCGTGGCTGCTGTACAGTTATGCCTGGCTGAAACATATGTTTGCCTGCTTAAATGATACATTTGTGAGCTTTCTGTGATTGATTTGGAAGAAACACCTTAATTTAGAAATACAAGTTGCTTAGTATGCTTATGTAAATAAGTACCTTCTCATTCAGTATGGCAGATTTCCAATTAGTGACTGTAAAAAAACTAGTATTTTTAGTGAAAAGGTGAAAAATAATCAACAGCCTTCATTTAATGTCAAAGAAATAAGCTTTGTCTAGGGTAAAACGTTTGCACCATCTTTGCTCTTGCTCATTTACTCAAAACACTGTGAAGGAGAAGCCTGTAGGAACTCAGTTTGTGAAATACGCTCTACAAACTGTGAAACAATAACCAGAATTCAATTAGGCAGAGAAAGAACTAAAACTAGTAGGGAGAGAAGTAAGAATAACCTACAAGGTAAGACTAACAATCCACCCAGCCCACATCTTGGTATTTTTGTCTCAAATAGCAGCTGCAGAATGAAATTTAGGGGGAGCACATGAGCCTGGCTGCATTTTGTCCTCCTTTTCTCCCATACAACCCAACATGCACCTGTCATTAGGTGAGGAATCTTAGAATGCACCTTGTTGTCTAGTGTTTTTAGAACCTGTTCATGTTTTTGGGTGTTTTTTTTTGGTTTGGTTGGTTTTGTTTATTTTTTTTTGGTGCATGAATTTGTCTAATTTCTCTTTGAACCCACTGATGCTTCTTATCTCTAGACCCTCTTCTCGCAACAAATTTCAGAAGTTAACCAAACCAACTAACCAACCCATGAAAACCAAACTTTAAATGTACCATGCCAGTGTTGCTTGGTAGCAAAAACTGAACAAAGCCCCATAAAGAGACCATTCACTGTCAGCTCCAAATCAGCAGAGCAAAAACTCCACATTTAGTCTTCTTTCAAATTCTTTTCCTCTTGAGTCAATAGTTTAAAACTTTTACTCAATCTGTTGGACAAGGACTGTTGAGTTTTAAATACATTCATTTTTGGGGCTGAATTGAGTAGTCATAAAAAGATGGACACAGAATTAAGACAGGAACGGTCAAACACACAATACAGTTCACTTACATTTTCTCTCTCAGCAATGTAATGAAGAGCAAGTCCCAACACTTCTGCTGCAGCTGCATAAACTTCTTTATACTTCAATAAGCCCATGTTGCTGGCCAAAGCCTGAAAATACCTAACACAAAAGACAAACCTACTGTAAGCCACTACTCCAGCATCCAATTTTAAACTGAAAAAAAACAACCTCACATGAACTGCCTAGGGGAACAGTGACTGCTTTTAGAAGAGCTGAATACAGCAAAACATGGATTTCCACCTGCAGCGTCTCAATCCCTGCTTTGGCAATTCCTGACTCTGTTAATTCCCATGAAACTGCAACCCTGGGGCCCACTGTAAAAAAGCTGACATTCTCTAGATATTTTCCAAAATAAATGCGGTCTGCAGTTTGCCACCAGAACAGCACTACATCTGACAGACAATAGAAAGGGGATGATGGGACAAACAATTCTGATAAGCAACCCAGCTCCCATAGTTAATGCTGACGAGTTAAACATGCTCTCTGTCTTAAGCTTTTACCAAAATTCTCCAAAAAGCTGCATTTCTTACCTGATACGGTCTATTTCACACTTCGGGTCAAAGGGAGGTAAACTGTTAGCCAGAACAATTCCCAGCAGCTGAATTCCCACCGAATTGTCCTTTGTATCAGGATCTCCACTAGAAAACTTTTCAAATATTAAACTGTTGGATAAAAACATAAAACTAATGATATACATGAAAGCCCAAAAATATACACACCATAAATCACTCTATGTATATACACACACACAACCCCACCAAAACCAGCAGAAAGTATGTATATATGCATATACGCTCCCACCAAAACCAGCAGAAAGCATATATTCAGAAGTATTTTGCTTCGATGAAGAAGTCTAAGGAGTCTTTGAAAAAAATAAAAATCTAAAAAGATAAGACTGTAAGCCTACATCAATTCCCTGCAACAAGTTCTGGAGCACAGCAGATCATGGAAGTCTTACTAAGAGTACACCAATACTCAGTGATAACACTCGTAATTTCAAATAAAATGTCTCTGCAGAGATTACTTCTGCTTTCGTTGTTGCTGTTGTAATCCTCTACATGTTTTCCCTGTCTCCCTGTTGTTTTGCAAGTTAAGTTACAACCTTTGGAGAGTCCAGTTCTGAAGTTCTGCTGTCAGCTCTAGGGACAAAGAGTTTAGTGTTGCAGATGAATTTACCTTTTCATCTCCTTTGATAAAGTGCACTTCTATTTGTGAAATATTGATAAAAGATTGTCTAAGTGCTTACCTGTAAGGTATGGAGAGACAGTTCTTCCAACACTCTATAACTGTCTTGATGATTTCCAGGTTGTGTCTGAACACAGCTCTTTTTTGGTGAAAGACATTCTTCATTAAGAATTCAAGCAATCTGTTTGCTAAAATCTCATCCTTAATATTCCCCTACAATGAAGAATAGCAAAAAGAAACATAGTGGCTATGCCATGAAGACCTATATTGTTTTATGAAAGCAAGCAAGTAAATAAACTATTTTTTGAAGTTAATATCTAAAAGAAACTGTGGACTCATGTAGAAAAGTGCATAACAACAAACTCATTCATTACCAAATAGTCACAATAATATTAAAACTGAACTTCACATTTCCTTACTTTGGGAGTGGCTACACTTGTCCAGGAAAGGATAGTAACTACTATTTCCACTACCATGTAATGAATCCCTTCACCTCCATTATTCCCAGAAACAACAAGCTGCAGCAACGGACCAAGCCACTGCTTTGCATAAGGTCGGAAAACCTACGGAAAACAGGAGAATCGGTGATCAATTACCAGTCATCCAACTATTCAGTAATCTGTTGTTCAATAATCACTGTTAAATCAACCTCTTAGAGCACTTAACCTCTAAAGCAACAACCACAAAAATTTTGAAGTAACTTTAAACCAGAAAATATCCATAACTACATTCCTCACTTCTGCTTAGAATCCTTTAGTCAAGTGTTCATATAAAGTTAATTATTTCACTAGGACCAACATAATACGGCTCTCACTCAGAAAACCTGTCCCTAAATGATTTGAAAGAGTATGCCATTCATCTACCCTTCCATTTCAGACAACTTTAGTAAGAAAGTACCATTAAGTGGGTGTTAAAGCTTCTTGAATTCATTCTGAAATTCAGCCTTTTTGTATTTTGGGTTTGGAATATTTCAGACAGCAACATTATAGTTTAAAATCACCGTATGAAATAGGATGAGAATGTTTTACCCAAGAATGAGAGTTAGAGAACATTTATTCTCAAGCAAAGATACTTTATGCTGTCTTAATATCTTTATGCAACCAGAACATCATTTAGCTCTAAGAGTTTCCATAAGACTCATCTGTGACCATTAAAAAACCATTATTTTCGCTCCTGCAAAGATGGCAAACATAATCAGCCATAGCTCTTGCCCAGTATCAACGTATCAATTACTTATAGTTCACAGAAGACAAATATTGTGGACATCACCTACCTACAGAAGTAGAGTTTGAGAGAAAAAGTATTTATATTACACTCCAAATACTGCCACTATCTGGAATTTTGGGCTACAAATGCTTTTCCTTTTATCATGGCAAGCTACTCAATTTGAACGTCCCAAATGTCTCAGCTGATTAAATATTTTACTCCACAAGAGTTACACAGTTGATATTACAATACAACCTGTTACGTTAACAGAAAAAATACATCCAAAAAATGACTCACATCCTCAGTATTAACAATAAGTTTTGCAATGAAGAGGCGAATATTTAGTGGCACTGATGGGTTTCCTAATTTGCCATGCAGAAATTTCATCCAGAGAGGAATATCTACTGGAAATGTCCCCTGAAATTTAAAAGAGATGAGCAAAAATCAAATCACTTGGATTAAACAGTCTTACTAAGCCAAAGAGCTACCAGATTGAGCCACATGCACCTCATTCTAATATAGGCAAGAAAATTAATAAATTAGGGCTTTCAATCTTGACTCCCTTTTCTTGGTATAATTAGTGAAAAAATGCCAACTTTTGAGTTAATACTGGCCTCCTCTACTTCGGGTGTGATCTGGTTCCTCTGCATATGTTTAATCAGAGTGGTCAGAGAAGCCATACATTCATGTTGGTTGAGTTCATCCATTTCCAATTCCATCTCATCATTTAAAACCATGTATTCTGTGGGCTCCTGAAAACAAACAAAAAAAAAAGGTGCTACTATGATTAATAATAACACAATATTTTCTTTTAAATCATGATAATGCATGAATCATTCTGATCTTATCTGTGTTTACAGATTTGACTGTATGCTCAGTATGTGCAACAAGTAATACATCAAATGTGTTGTTCAAACAGACACCTCCCAAAGACGCGTACCAGCTGTGCCCATCTTGTACTTCCTGTGCCAACAGATGTCAACTTCACATTACTCTGACTTTATTACCTGCCAGGATAGGTGTGGCAACTGCTGGAAGCAGGAAGATTTAGCTGAACCTCGCAAATTATTTAATTTCATAGGTGAAAGAATGTGTTAACACCTTTCACAGAGGGAAGGTCATATTTTTATGGATGTGCTGTTTCACACTGACTAGCAACCACAATATCTTTTGCTACACAGAATAGATCACAAAATAAAATTGTTTATAGTTAGAAATTACAACATTACTACACAAAGCAGATAGAAATTACATTTCTGGTTAACTTTGCTGCAGCTAAAACACCTCCTTAACCCAAAACATGGAAACAGTTTGTCTTTACGAATGTTAACAGTTATTTTGACAGAGTTTACAGTCCTTCTTTCTGTTTTATAGCAAATGTCTACCCTATCAGTATTACTGTTGATGTCTCTTGATTGATTTTGATTGACTGATTTTGTCAGGCATTGGAACAGGCTGCCCAAGGAAGTGGTGGAGTCACCATCCCTGGAGGTGTTTAAAAGGCGTTTAGACGAGGTTCTTAGGGACATGGTTTAGTGCTAGAGTTAGGTTAGGTTATGTTTGGACTCATGATCCTGTGGGTCTCTTCCAATCAAAACGATGCTATGATTCTGTGATTGCAGAAATAAGACAACTTCAAGTCCTGGAACATATTAAATACTGTTCTTCCAAAACCACCAGCTAAATACAAGGTGCCACAACAGGGATACAAAAATAACATGTTTGATCATTTATTCCATGCATTTGATACAACCAGTTTGGTCAAGTGCCTTCAAAAACCAAAAGATGAGGGAAACTAGAGGAAACCAGTTGCCGAACAGCAAAATGCAACCATCACAAGTTACTCCTGAGTGCACACAAAGTCACAAGCCACCTTTCTTTCTCAGTTAAATAAAACAAATATAGTAGACTAGAAATTTCTCTTTCTCAACCC
Source organism: Pampusana beccarii (assembly GCA_013399365.1). Taxonomy (NCBI): domain Eukaryota; kingdom Metazoa; phylum Chordata; class Aves; order Columbiformes; family Columbidae; genus Pampusana; species Pampusana beccarii. The sequence continues at coordinate 576,674 of VWYH01011368.1, read as the reverse complement.
CAATACATATATACAATTGCTAGAAAGCATAAAACTTTTCTTCCTCACAGCACTTAAGTCAATAAATTACCTTTCTCCTGAAACGAGCACTGCTAGCTGTAACATCTTGGGAGCTGTAAGAAAAACCTTGGACTCCAGTAGAAAAATCAAACTGACTCATTTCCTCGCTCAAACTGCTATCCATCATGTACGATGCAGAAGCTAAATACTTGGGTTCATCTATATAGGAAAAAAGAATAGAGCATGAATTAAGGTAATTACAAGAAACAAGCCTTTATTGGCCACTAAATCTTGAGGGTGGGTGGGAACTGGTTCTTTTAGATTGAACACACTGAATGCTTTTATTCCTGCTACTGTAGGAGCCAATTAGCAACACATCAGTGAACACTGTATGAAAGGTAACACGACATTTCTTTCACAGTCATAAATGACTTCCATACCCTGATCGCCACTCCCTGCATCCCTGGCCTCCTTTCTAATGGCAATGTATCGCTTCTTCCTTTCCAGAGGCACCTAAACAGCAAGAAATCAAGGTTGATTTTTTTTTTTTAATTTACAGTTATTTATTTACAGAACTGCCAAAAAATGATCAAAACCATTTAACACAAATGGAAATCCCATGTAGTAAATTATAATTATTACTATAAAACAACAGCTAAATTACTTATTCCTACAGCCATTCACTACCAGAACAAGTATGCTAAAAAGTATATTCCACTCACCTCAATTTCTACAGGAAATGTATACTGATGATTCAGGTCTATCAAATTTTCAAAAATCAGTAAGTTCTGCGAACCAAAGCATGTTTGGAAATATCAAAATTATAATGCTGCACACAGTAACAATTGCTCTGAATGTATTTTATTTCCTCTTAAAAAACCCCAGATCAACAATATAGACAATGTGGCATGTATTCTCTTCTAGATCAATACTGTTAAGAAAATTTTGCTATTCAACTACTCAAGAATTCAAAGCACAGACTGTAAAGGAAGTATCTCTTATTCAAGTATATTTCAAGCACTAGAGAACTTAAACAACAGGGTTTTTTCCTTGTATTTTAGATAAATTATTGAGAATGGAAAGAAAACAGGGTAAACGTATCACTACTTCACCCATTCCCAAACACACGGTAAAACCTGCATCAGCAATTCCAATTCCGTGAAGAACGCAAGAAAGCCAGCTACAACTCCTATTGCCTCAATGGGTAGTTTGTTACTATAATTGCACGTCATCCAGGTTTGATTCTTTGATTTATCGCAATCAGGTAAAATCACTTTGTGTCTCATGCTCTGGAAGCCTTCTAACAGCAACAACAGCTTCTTACCTTTTCTGGTTTTTCTGTAAAAAGAAAGCCTTGATAAAATTTACTTTCAGTGAAGACACAACTGATAACAGCAATAGCACAATTATATGCTGCACAGTGATACTGTCTCCTCTTCTCCAACAGCTGACCCTCTCCTGCCATGTTTTCTGTAAATGCATCATAGCATGACCTTAAAAACAGAAACAGGCAAGAAAACACCATCAGAAGTCTCTTTTTAAGAAGCACAGGAAAGGCCGCAGTCAAAGACCATCGAATCAACAGAATTTCAAGAGATCTTTGTTATTATAACAGTATCAGCATTAAACCATCTCAGACTTGCTCAAGTTCTCCACAGCTACACTGCGCTAAACTGGAACCATTCCACAATGCAAAGAGAACTTCCCCAGGTATCTACACAGCGGTCCTTAACATCAGGAATACCATGATAGGCCGTTTTCAGGTTTGATGGAGATATGTTTCAATGAATGCACAAATCTCTCTCACGGTCCTTTCCAAAGAAATTATGACCAGACAGGCATGCTAAACTATGCTATAGATCAGCTAGAGAAAAACCGTTTAGATGCAATTTTTATAGGTCTTTTGCCCCCAGCCATTTATAGATCTTCTGCAAAACACAGTCAAGAAATTCTTTAAAGTCCACATAGGACACAGTATTTTAAAATAAAATTAAAACAAAACAAATGAACAGCAATTCAGGCATCTCATTTTTTTCAGAATATTGAACAAACTAGATAACACCAATTAGTATATCTGTATCAGTATTAAGATTTTGTTCTCTTCTGCAGTGGTGATTAAACCAAGTTACACCTACTGGGCGTGCTGCTCTATTATGAAATGTAAATTAAAATCCATCCCATCTTCTCATCAATCATACAAATACCTATCTTACAACACAGAACCATCCTCCAGAGAAAAGTGTAAGTATACTGAAACTGAAATTGTGAAAACACAAATCAAAGGCCAAGAATCATATAGGAAAAAAACCAAACCAAAACACAAGCTTAACAAATAGAAAAAAATGGCAAAAAAATGAGGCAAAAGTTATCCTGACACAGGATTATAGTCTACAGTAGAGATCATTCTATCAATACAAATTCAATATTGTGTATTCCATTTAAAATCAAAAGCTACATCACAGATTACATTTACCCTTGAACAAATCAATCTTCTGCTTTATATGGCATATTTAGAAAGTCTATCTGCCCAAAACTCAATTAGAAATCAAAATTAAATAAAATAAATAATAGTCTTACTTTATTAGTGTCTTGGTAAGCTCATTTCCTTCTACACTCATGGAGCCACGGTAAGCTTGGTTTATTTTAGAGTCCTTGGAGTAAACATCCTCTTTTGAAAGACGGACATACATCACTTCTAACAGCTTGTAATATCCCATTTTCTTGGTGACTTGTGTATCAAAAATACACTCATTGGACTGGAAATAAACAAGCAAAACCTCAGAAAGACATTTCCTGGATCCTGCCCTTCCTAAGTTGCTCTGCAGTTACTCTAGTTTCTACTAAAGAGCTTTCTGCTCACTTATACCATCTAAAACAGAGGAAAGAGCTGATGATAATAAAAGACTGACAGACTGACAGGTTCTGAGTTCCTGTGTAATACAGTTAGTAAAACTATGTTGACCTGCTCTTTATCAGACGAGCTGTCTTAACTACAATTGGCCTAAATCATTATAGTGATGTTGGAATACAATAAGCAGAATACCAAGTAATGGCTCAGACTCATTACACCTGTAAGTATTAATAAAACATCCATACCTGTCAGCATACTGGGTCTCATTCATTTTGTTTTTAATAACTATTATTAAATTTGGATCATTTCAGCTTCTTGTCTGTCCTGCTGCCTTTAAACAACTGCATCAGCAAAACCATGGAAGTGACGAACTACAGCAAGAGAAGAGACCTCCACTGCAACAAAATCACTGCATGTAACTATACTCTAAATTGGAGAATAGGCTGTAAATAGAGAAAGGAAGATCTGTGCTCAAAATCTCTCACTGAAGGATCCTTACAAGGATTTGAAGATATATTTCTTTCTCTGGAAGGAAGGCACCTAATTTAAGAGCTTTCATTATGGAGGCTCAATGTATCTTTCCTACAATGTTACAACAGGCTACAGTTTTATACAGCTTTTATATTTCAAAGATAGAATGTGGTTTTACTTTTGACAGAATTTCAGACCCATTCAGATATATATAGATAAATTCCATCTTCAACTTTTTTACACATTAGATATGCAAACATACATTAACTTCAAATGAACAGTGTGTTGGGGAATGAAGTTTACCAGTAATAATCAAACTATGAAATTGGCACAAACTTCTGCTCCAAGATACAGAAAACTAGAAGCAAATGGCTTCAATTAGTGTTTCACTAAGGGTTATGCAGAACATACATACCAACATCAACATTTTATTAAACCTCCCTCAAGTAAAAAAAGTAATTCATACCTTTGTAAACCTGGAATTAAGCGTATCCATAGCCTGCACGATAATCTTGCCAAAGAATTCTTTCAGCGCATCCAAGCTGCAGTGCCACAAGAGAGTCAGGAGGGAGCGATCCACAAATGCTTGACGAGTTGTATTTGAAAGAAGGTCTTCACTCTGGAACATTTTGTGAACAGTGTCCAACAGCATCACCTGTTTGTCAGTGGTGCCCCTAAACAAGACAGAAATCTCAAGATGAGAACTCTTTTACTAGACGCCATTTATGTCTCAAACTCTTGTGACTGACATTTAAAATTTTTATTTTCTGCATTCATACCCTCCTGGGTTATCATCCTATGAGACCTACAAGATCAGGTTGAATTGCCACTTATTGTGCAGCTCTCCAAAAAAAAATCTCAGCTTCCTACTCTGCAACAGATGGTAAAGTTGTTTGTATATCTTTATTAGTTTAATCCAAAAGCAATCACTAGATTTCTCAGTTCCTTTTCCCTGAACAACCTAAAAAGAATTTTTATCTGATACACTTGAATGACAGTGGCAAACGAAAAGAAAAAAACAAGGAGGAGACTTCACTGTTCTCAGGTCCTTCTGTGATGTATCAAGTGTTCCACTACTAGATGAACTGTTGTTCCGAATAATTTTGTAAAAGCTAGAATTTCAAAAATGTGACTTGGGCATAAGGTAAATCACTTTGTCCAGGAAACCACACACTCCGAAATAGTCAATACTTAATAGCCCATCATGAATCGGAGTGTTTGGTTTAGAAGAGACTACAGACTTCTTCTGTGAACAGAACATGTTTGTGTCTACAATTTACCACTCTGGAAACATTCAATTAAATGAATGTGCTCTCGTATTTTCAAAGGGGTTGAACAAAGTAATTCACTTTGAGTTTAAGTGCTATCAAGTTAACTGATCATGTGGTTATACAGGGATAGCAAATACAGGTATCACAAACAATTCCTATCTTCAACTGAATTCTGCCAGAACATGCTAATTTACACAAGGCTTTACGAAATTTACCCACGTGTTGGAAGTGTCATCTGGAAGTTGGTGCCACTTTTTCACACTTCAGAAATATTTGGGTAATGTGAAGGCAAAAGTAAAATCTGAATTAAAGCTATTATGTAAAACTTACCAGTTTTGCAAGGACAACATAATAAAGGAAGCATATTTGCTTCAGTAAAAATTCAGTGAGAACAAGAGTAAAATCCAAGAAACTAAACTCACCTTCTGGAAATTCTTTTGAAGCTGGCTTGAAATAAGTCCTCCACACAATGTCTATGGTCCCTACAGAGGACTTCTGTCATCAACTGCAACAACATTGGACTCTGAGACAATTCTAATGCATCTAAAAACTGAAAAAGAAGTGTAACATAAGGAACGACACTGGATCAAATAAATTCCATCTAATTATTTAATTATTTTTCAATACTGATCAGAAGCAGATGCACAGAAGGATATGTTGATTTAATGTGTATTTGTACATTAAACTTCTGGATAGAGACAAAACTTGGAAACAAAGGCCGATTTCCTCATGTTAACTGAGGATCTATAATTCCAGATCCTGTAAGAACATTGTTTACAGACATAGCTCATTCAGGCTTCTAATTACACATTTGTTAAAAATACTGACCTTCTTAGTGCAGTCTACATAATTATTGTGCTTCAAGGTTCCTTTGGCAAACTCATCAGACCTCATGGGAAAATTGAAAGCTACAAGTTGATCAAGAGCATTCTTAAGGTCATTAAGTTTTTCTCCAGTCAAATTAGTGAAGAATGGGAGAATTATCACTGCTTGGCCCTGGAGAAAAAAGAAAGTGCAGTTTCACACCAGAAAAAAAAAGAAAAATCTTCTCTAATTACGAAGCAAGCTGATGGGACCACAGAATAGGAGCAATGGCTGTGCTTATTGATTCAATGGCTTAATGTACTGATAAAGATATGTAGCTGCTCATCATCAGGTGCTAGTTTAGAAAACAGCTTTGGTTACTGCTGGGAGTAAAAAGCTAATTAATATGGCACTGGCTGGCATGGCTATGAATAAGACCTCATTTTTAAAGCAAGCATCAATTCTCACACAAGCGACCGATTTAATGCATCATTTAATGCATCACCTGGCAGCTAAAACAAGATCCCAAACTATTTATTTTGAATGCACAGGAAAGTACAGAACTCTGCCCAGTTAAAGGCAGGCTGGTAGAGCAGCAGCTCTACAAAGCTGCTTCATTAGTCCAAATTTTTTGATCTATCTAGTCCAAAACTTATGCTCCCAGCACCTTTTCTAACTTCCACTGTCAGTATGCAGTACTTTACCTCCCTCTCCTGACCAAGCCACATATAGCAGCTGATCCATTAGTACTGATCTCATACTAGCAGACATGGACATTAAAATCACGGTAGATATTTGTAATTTGGCCTGTAGGAAATACCGCCCCTTGCTAAAAGCCTGATTAGCTATCATTTCTCAAATGAACACTTCGGAGTTCTAAATAATTTGCAATTGACAGTAATTTTTTGCCTAAAAATTACATGCCTTCCATCTGGGCAAGAAAACAAAAGAGCACCTAAAACCAAAGCATGACAACTGTGATATTGCTTTCTGTCTGAAGAACAAAAAAGGATGATTCACAATTTTTTAGGATGTTGAACAGGAGAATAAAAACCAGAAGTGGTACCCATGTTACTGTGCAAACTCAGGTAAAATTTAAGCCAAATAACAGGGAATTTCATGAACAACTAACATTCTAATCTGAGGAGGGCTGGGAAGTCACTGAAGTGAGCAATTTACCTTGAGATTTAAACCTAAATCCTGATCAATAAGTAGACTGGTATAGGTATTAAAAACAGCTGTAAATGCTTCATGATTGGTATTGAAAGAAACTGAAGAGTCTATCTGGAATGACAGAAGAAAAATAAATTAGGAATTTTTTTTTTCTTAAAACTAGTCGAAGAGATTGTTGTGTTAACCAACAATAAAAACCCCATGAGCTATAGAATTGTTTCTTTCAAAAAAATACACTGAATTAACAGAAAGCACATACAGAGTGATTTTGGTTTTAAAAGGACTATGAAAAAGAATCGTAAAAGCTCCTATACAATACAAACAAACTCACAATGTTGGATATTTTTCTCATTAAAAAAAAAAAAGGTTAAGCTCCCTCTCAAAGCCAGATTTCCTACTGGTCACTTCACTGCCAGCTAATAGAGCAATACAGCTCACATTCTATGTCCTAACACGACTTTAAAACAGCTCAAGATTAAAATAATTAATTATAAAAAAGAAAAAAAGAAGTCAATAAGTGATCTGTGTATATTTGCATTCAGCTTTACAAGGATATAGGATAAGTAGATACCTCATGTTTTCAAAACAGAGAAAGAAAAAAAGACCAAAAATTCAGTGTAACAGAAATCAAAGGTCTTGGAAATAAATATCTTTCCGCAGTCCATTGATATGGGTAGAACTCCTCCATTGTGAGTTTCTGGATGCCAGCATGACAAAGAACTTTATCAGAGGCTGCTCAAAGTTTACTCTCTGCACTTGTACCAATTCTCCAGAAAAGGAAGAAGAGCAAAATCTAGTAATCTAGTAATTTCTGACAGTTCAAATATTTTTTGTACTTTGCAAATGAAAACAAAACAAAACCAAACAGACAAAACCCAACAAAATAAACAAACAAAAAACCACCACAAAACCAAAACACAGATTCTGAGGTTCTCCAACTTCTTTTTCTTTTTTTCCAAACATAAAACATTAGAATGAAATAGCATTTCTTTAAAACGAGATAGACCTCCTACGGAGTTAGAAAAGCTACCTGGATTTTATTGCGTACCTGCAGAACTTTCGCCAGCAGGGTCAAGATGGCCATTTTGCTCTCGGGAGCCGAACCTTTGGCCCACCAGCTGTCCAGTTTCCTCCAGTTCCTTAGTACAGCTGTGACCAGTCTCACTCCTTGCTGCTTGCGTACAGTTCGCTCCCTGAAACTCTGATCTAACATGCCGTTCAAAATGCTACCGACCTGGAAAGAAAAGCAACAGGTTGATTTTCTTGCATCCCAAATGAAAGGATGATAGCATCCCTTCATTGGTATGGGCAATCACCAAAAAAAGCGCATCACACAGCAACGCTAGATCTAAATCTCAAAAATATACAGAAGTTTCTCTGCACACACTTTTCAAAAAAAGAGTTATATCCAATTTACTCGTTTCATTCAGGGTACAATGCAGCAATTCCTTCCCATACCTTTTGTGCAAATATGGAGAAATAAATGATAATCCAGAATAACTCTAAAGATAAATACTTAGAAATTTTAGTTAGTGTGAAGCTGAGAAATAGGCGAAATAGTACATATGCTAACCTATTTGCAAACATTTTGAAAAGAAAAATAAACCATGGCATACTAAGTATGAACTAAGGAACTAAGTATGTTTCAATCTCTTTTCTTCAAAAACTAATGGTCACTGACTTATGCATTCTCCTCCCAAACGGCTGGCAATCACCTAATAAACTGGATTAATGTTACCAGCCTTGCGATTTCACCAGATTTAGATGGATACAGTAAAATAAACCTTTTCTTACCATATGTCACAAATGCATGCAACTAAAGAAGAGATATCTTATCAAATCTATATAATAATATATTTTTTAAATAATGTATAAAATATATATTTTTTTAAAGGCCAGGTAAAGAAGAAAAGCAGACAGCAGACAACAGAAAAGTGTTTGTTTGACCCAATTTGGCTATTTACCTTAATTAAATTAATGAAGTGAAGGCTTTTAATGCTATTGCCACACTTTGGCAGTGTAAATTAGTAGCCTATAATTTTTTTGACACACTTTTAAAAGTAAATCTATTGTGGCATGCTCTGCACAGGAAACACTACAGTCATCACAAGCCTTTTGTCACCAGCCTTTTAAAATACATATATACATCTCTCTACAATCAAATTAAACCATTTCTGGTATCATAAAAAAACTGTGCTCTCAGTGTTTTAAAATGTTACTTGGAAGCAACACCTTTAAGCACAACATCTTGGATAAAAGAAAGATTCCACTATTTTTAAAAGGATGATCTGCTTTCCTGCTGAGACTGGGTTCATGACATCTTCCCTGTATTTATTTCTGGCCATGAGGAGTTGTGCATGTGTATGTGTTTGCCTCTCTTTTTAATATTTAGATCCAGCTCTACTTCTGTTGACTAAATTGGTGATGGTTTGAGTTCATTTTCCAGTTTAGCTTTATCCAAAACAAATCCAGTCCACATGCTCTGGGATCACTCTACAATAAAAATCCAAGCACAGTAAATGGGAACAACCAGGTGTGTTTTGAAAGGACACTGTTGATCTCAAGTACTACGCAGAAAAATAATGAAATGCACAAATTTCAGGATAGGTAATAGGTAAGCACTTTCCTCTCAGTTTGACATGAGATGACAAAGAGCCTAAATTATTTCAGGTTGCCAGAGATCATGAAGGCAGTGCCAGTAGGCACCAGTAGGCCATGACAAAAAAAATTAACAAAAACTATCAATGGAATGCTGTCCAAAGCTCAACCAAATGCACTTTTTCTCCACTACACACTCAGTTACATCCACTTACAACAACAACAAAAAGTGTTACTTCTAACATTCACACTTGACTTTGCCCTTTTAAAGAAAAGTCTAATACCATTTGGGGATTGCTGACAGATGATTCCATAAGCTGGACTATGACTACATCCAGGTTTTTCAGCAGCTGTTGATTGATGGTTTCTGAGAACAGGCTGTAGAAATACTGTCCATGAGAGAAATTGATCAGGTTCTTCTGGGATGCTCCTGATAATGGCACAGATAACACCACTGTGTTCAGCAGCAGACTCACCAGCTCCTCACACTGTGAAAATTAAGGTATAGAGTTATCTTAAGCACACTAAGTTCCACACATTTCTTACAAAAGCACATGAGTTTAAGGCTTCCATCCCAAACTCAATTGTTGCCAGAAAGCACAAAAAAAGCACAAACAGAACACTGAAATGCTTGTTATCTAAAACTGTCACCCAGTTAAGCCAAAGAATACTTACAGTTCCTCTGTAGGATTACAAATAAAACACCAGCCTCACCTACCCAAAATGTGGGTAGAAGACTACTGATGATAAGTACTAAATGATGATTCAATATTTAAACTGGAGAACAGTGTCCTACCTGGTCATCAATAGTGAAAGCTAGCTGCAGGAGTCTATCAGCTAATCGCTTGCTGCTGATGTCTAATGATGGAAGAGAGATCCTTTCATCCCCAGGTGCAATACCTTTATACACAACTGAAAGAAGCTTAGAGCCAACTGAGAAATGGGGCCCTTCATCCTATGAAAATAAACAAACAAGTTACAATTAATATAAGCTGAAAAAAAAAACCATGAAGGCTTTCCAATCCACCTGTGTAGCTAATGAAAACACTCGAACTCTAGGTTGTCTTCTTATAAAGTGATACGAACATACCATGACAAGACACCCTTCTAATGGAGGAAACAAGATTTTATAACCAGGCAATCCTGTTGTGTACTAAGTTCAGAACAAAGTAATAATAATTTGAAAATCTTCAAAAGATTCTGCTCCTGCTCCTGACTTTTTTCAGATAACACTACTACAAAAATAAAAAAGAACAGCTTAGCAAGAACATGTGGGCCACAAAAGGTAAACCATTCCTTGAGTATCACCAGCCTACAACACAGCTCTCGCTTTTCTTCAGACAGAAGATTTATGGCAAATGCCCCGTACACAGTAAATATTTTGTTACTTCCTAAATACAGCCTTGCTCACCAGTAGACAAATTCTCAGTCCTTGCAGCTGTTGCATAGCCTGTTTTCCTTCAATTGCCCAAATTGACTACAATCAGAAGTTAGTAGAAATAATTCTTTTGAGTAATTTTGCCTAGACCTCCTAGCCCCAACTGCTCTCCACCCTGTTTTCCTGCAACTCAGACCCACTATAGTGCTTCTGATAAGCCAGAATGTATTAATTTTCTAATTTGCCCCCCATCACTTCAAATGTTCTCTGTCTAAAAATCTGTGAAAAATAGATCCTTTATGAGATAGTAAATCCTGACTTTTTGAGCTTTCAGTCTTGCAAAGATCACTAAAAGGAAATTTTAGTGAGATTTTGGTTGCTTCCAGGGCCTGGAAATTGTAGAAAGAAAAACAGAACTTTGAAGATCATTTGAACTTCAGTATTGTGCTACTCAGTTTTGTAGAGTAAACATAAAACATTAATTTCTGATACTATTCAACACCAGCTCTTCATTGCTGATCTCATTTTACACAACTTCATCTGATCTGTTCTCTGTTTTCATATTGGCCTTTTACACAGGAAAAGATCACCACTATTTTCTGGATGAGCAGTTACCTGACTGTGAAGAAGAGAATGGAGCAGGCCAGATTTCTGGAGTTGCTTGCAGGCAGAAAGGACAGCACTTAACCTAACTTGATCAAAACGTGCATCTGAATTAAACAGATCCACAGAACAAAGGTCCTCAAGGCTAAAGAAAAATGAGAAGCAACAACATTACATTGGTGGGGAGCTCCATGTGCAACTGCAGATAATGTTATTTACTTTGTATTTCTCACCACGAGTGGCATTTGTTTGGGCTTCATGCTTACAAGAAAGCACCTGCTTACCTTTGTGGTGTGATTCTTTTCTTTATGCACAGTTTCAAAGATTCCTTGTAGGGAGACTTCATCAAAGCTTTCATGAGTCTTACTGAGATATCTGGGAGATTCTTCATGACTTGCACATCAGCAGTGTTAAAGCCTACGTGTGATGGATCACACACTGTCATCACCAGCAGCTCTATAAGGTTTGCATTAAGCAATTCCTTCTCAAGCAGCTAGAAAGAATAAAACATTAAATAAAAGCTTTATTTTAAAACCCATTTAGGTTTTCCTATTTTATTCTTCATAACTTATCATTAGTCCTTGTATCTAAAATGAAACAAAACATTGAACAGTAACTGTTAGCACTACATACACACTCTCTTTCTCTATGAAATGCCTGACTTTCAATCACTTGTGCTAAAACACAGTAACTAAGTATCTATAAAAATATACATAGAATATATGTTACCTGAAACTGCACATTACAGTCTTTTATGTCCACATAGGCCTGTTTCAGTCATGATTATACACCTGTAATCACCTTGAAACCTCTGTGTACACTTAGAGAGTAACTTAAAATGAGAGACAGTCACAGCCTGAGAACTAAGCCAGGTGGTGTAAATTTTAGAAAAGACTCATGAGTGTTACAGTTTATAGAGCTAAATACAGTTTATATTGCACCAAAGCTAGGCAAATGGAGAGACCTTTTAAGCAGCTATCATCTCCACACATTGAAGGCCATAAAAAGTCACAGAATCATAGAATAATTTCAGCTGGAAGAGACCTTCAGGATCATGGAGTCCAACCACAACTAACCTAACTCGAGCACTAAACCACGTCCCTAAGAACCTCGTCTAAATGCCTTTTAAACACCTCCAGGGATGGTGACTCCACCACTTCCCTGGGCAGCCTGTTCCAATGCCTGACAACACTTTCCATGAAAAACTTTTCCTAATATCCAACCTAAATTTGAGGCCATTTCCTCTTGTCCTGTCACTTGCTACTTCCTAAGTCATGCAAGAAATACTAACTGCAAGCACTCCACACAGAATGACAATCTCATAGTCAACATACAGCTGGAATATACAGGAAATATTAGTTCCTACATCAACGACTAAAATTCAACTGTGCAATATAATTCCTTTCACTTACATGCAAAGACTGTAACACTTTGCGACACTTAGTCATCAATTTCAATTAAAGCACCGCTAAAGATGACGTTCTAACTACACTCGCCTCACAATGAAAACTAACTAAGCTCACAATGAAAATACAAATCTTTAATTACATATTTTTATCTTTTATCCACCACAGATTTCAGTGCCTACCTTCCAGAAATCCTGCTGGCACGTTTCCAGGATCATGGTGACAAACTCCATGATTCGGACTACAATTGTACACTTGCTGTAGTTATACACATCTCTCTCTTGTGGACTGAATGTGCTGCCATTCGAACTGCAGTCAAAGTACTTCTCTGCTGCATGGATATCATGCAAAGCAATAGTTTCAAGGAAGAACTGCAAAGCTTCCAAGAATGAAGATCTTTCATCTACACCTAAGAAGAAACACAAAGTTGAAATGATAAAGCAGCTCTCAACTTTTAAAAGTATTATTTTGTGTTGGGAAGAAAACAGTTGAATGGAGACAACAAAGAGAAAGCCACCACAACTCACACCAGTGTTTTCTGATAGTTCTGTGCCAGTTCCAAACATTCTGGGCAATGAAGGGCAGCCTTCTACTTACTGATCATTACAAGCACTTACTAACGATGATGATTTAGGCATGTGTAAGAGAAAGCATAAGAATTTTAAATCCCTAGTTTTGAATAATTTAGCCCTACGCTAACTGCATTCAACAATGATCTGACAGTATCATTTTAAACCAAGGCAGAGATGACACTGACAGATGAGCTACCTAGAACTTGTACAAGACTTCACATATGAAGTAACCGTGCAACTGCATTATCGCTGACAAAAAAGCATTTTGTTTAGACCTGCATGAATAATTGAAAGAAAAACACTTTAAGAGACTAAGAGGCTACACAGGGTATTACTGTGCACCTGATCAAAATTCAAATGTGAAGCTTTTGGACCTGATGCAATTGAAACATCAGGAACCAAAAAAAGGAAATGTATGGCACCTGAAGTGAAAAGGGGAGTTCTTTCATTGCTTTCCAATAGCTCCCTTCAGACATTAATAAAGAGCAGGTAAACAGCTTCGGAGAGATTTAAATTAAGAAAAAAAAAAAAAATCTCTTGGTAAAAGAATCTGCTGGTGACTGGATGACTGAGACACAGAAATTTAAAGGTATATTTCCAGGACTAAAAGGAAACATTTTAAGACACACTATTAACAACGTACTTCTGCACCAAAGAACATCCAGTACAACAACTGTCATTGAAACCTTTGGAAGAGGTGGTAAAATTCATTAATTCTACATTTACGAAAAAAACCTTAAATTCCAGGTTAAGAACTCATCTTGGATGGGCTTTGCATAACAGACATGAATTAACCTAATGCAACAGTTAATTGCTCACACAGTATTTCATGAGGTTTGATCATTCGCAGCTCAAAGAATGTATTGTAGCAGTCCAGCGCTGCTAAGAACATATCCATCCACCGCATGACAGTCTGTAAACTGAAGGGCTCCTGCATTCCATGGAGAGTTGGCTGAGAAAGGATCCCAGATGGATTTTTAGCATCGCTGCCACCCCCTTCAAATTTGTTAATGAGGAAAGAAACATCTTGTTTTTTCAGAACATCAGCCAGCCAAGAAGATGGAGCCTTGTTTCCTGTAGAAATGAAAACAGACATATAAATTCTCTAGGAAAAACACATTTCAAACTAGCAAGAAATTAGAGGCAAATGGACTAAACTTTGTGTTTTAAACTGGATCTTCTAGTGGATAAGTTATTGGTTCTGGTCTAGCCTTGGTCATACTACTTAAATTACCCACAAGGAAGAGGCCAATTTGTAAGACGCTCCCACTAGTTTCCAATCAGCAAATACCGACTTTAGAGCTGGATACAACAGCAGTTCTGCGCCTGTGAGTTCTCTTTCCTCGCCAGAATGAAGTTCACAATAAAACCCCCTTCTATGCTCACAAACCTCCCAAAACCCCTGAGGTTCTCACAATATTTGATTTCCAGTATGAGCAACCACTCAGTTTCTATTTAACAGCACTGAGTGAACATTTACTTCAAAACCAGTTTTTCTTGTAATTAGTACTTTGCACAGAAAACATAGACGTAAGGTGTGCACAGTATCTAGAAAGCAAAGATAATAGCGCACTGTGACTTAAAATACCTGGTAATAAAGGAACAAATTCATAGAAGAGCTCCATAGATTTATGTCGGCACTCCGTCTGAGGTCGTCCACACTGCACTAAGAGCCACATGACAACATCCTGAAGACACACTGACTTAGCAGCTGGAAATCCTCTGCACAAAAATATTAGGGATTAACAGTCCTCTTAACATCTACCAAGAAGCCACATTCTTCCAGTTGGAAAAAAAAAAAAAAAAAAAGTTTCATGAGCATTATGAGTGTCTTGTATCTATCTAACCACAACCCATCTGCACTATAAGGAAGAGCTCTTCAACCAGCACACCCTGCACTGCTCTCTGTTCTTCCCGCTCTGCTATGGATCCACAGAGCACAATCTTCGCAGAAAAATTTTTAAAAGCAGAGTCAGGTCTCTTTCCTTCTCTTTGTAAAACTCAAAAAAAATAAAAATGGAGATTAAATCTTGAAGAAGCCCACAGAACTTCCCCCTGTCCCTAATTATCCAGTTTCCTAACTCACCATATGCCACAGCAGTGACCTAACTCCCAGACTCCACTTGCCTATTTCTTTAGGGTCACAGAATAATTCAGGTCAGAAGCGACCTCAGGAGGTCTCTAGTCCAACCTCCAGCTCAAAGTGGGCTCAGCTATGCAATCAGAGCAGGCCACTCAGCACTTCATCCAGTCCTATACTGAATCCATTCTTGCTTCTTCGACCTTTTTCACTACCCCTCTTTAATCACCGATAATCCTGCTGCAGCTTGTTCTTCTTCTGCTAACACAGCAGTAAAAATTAAAAACAAAACAACAACAAAAAAACCCCCACAAAAAAAACCCTAAAAAAAAAAACCAAAAAAACCACACTTGGGAGGAGTTTCCTCCAAATGCTTCGTAACACCAGTGCTAATGTTATTATAAATGCTGCCGTGAGGAACACCTGCTTTTCATTCCCTTCTGTTCTTGCCAAACTAAAGCAAGTTCTCTGTTCCAAGCTCACCACACTGGAGTAAAGAATGACCATCATGACCCTTTTTTATCATGTCCAACACTTCTCACCAACGGTTCAACAGACATATCTGGAAATCACTATCAGCGACAGTCACAGGATGAATTCTCCATTCAGCCCTAACTATTAGTGGAACTACGTACATCATTAACCAAAATGTAATATTTGAAAAGCAAAAGAATAGTAAATTGCTGACCGTGGCACTCGTCGTTTTCCTTCCTTGTTCAGAGAAGGCGCTTTATGCTTAATGATGCGCTTCAGGTGATTAATAGCATCACAACATTGTTGAGTGGTACCTGTTAGAAAGAGTGAATTGACATGTATAAATAATTGCTACTGACTTGGCTAAATGAATCAAGATATTATCACTACAGAAATGGTGCAAAAGACTTACACACAGGATAATGTCTATCACCTCCACTACTTTGTGCTTCTACAGTAAATTTTTCAAGGCCACAGAACAAGACCATCAAATATCAGACAGGTCAACATGGCCTGAGCCGACCATGAGGCCTCTGCTATAAAATTATGTATTCTATTTTCTATGCTCATGCTTAGAAAAATGTAAAATTTTCCCATACAAATATTTCTTCTGGGGGTACTTTATAATATCCTGAACAGTTTCTCTGAAATAAATAAATCTTTGTAACATCAGGTTTTTTATGTTCTAATTACTATTAACTGATCAATGTAAGAGCCTGAAAAAAAAAAAAAAAAGGGGAGAAAAGCAAGTTTACTGAAAAATTATTAGTACTGTGGAAGACGACACAGATTCTTCACACAGTTCCATACTGTTGTAGAAAATGACAACCCAAACAGGAAAGGGTACTACAAAATCATGGAAATCTTCCACAGAATATAGAAAAATGCCAATTTTTGAAGCATTTAGTTTGTTAATATTGTTTGTAAGTATTTCATACATTTAATATATTAAAATATAGAAGAGTAGACTTCAAGATTCTCATCAAGCTACATTTTTACAATATGTAACTGCAAAACCAAAACTCCAATCAAAAGCACCACTAGCACTTTTAGTATTACTATATAACTGTAAATCATAGCAAATGTGAAAAGGTTCTTCCTCTTGAGCACAAAATCTTCCACCTTCATATGTTGCAAGGAGTTGATTCAAAGAGTTCCTAACTAGATTATCAAAGGACCTCTCCATCAGTAACGAAAAATCATCCTTCTTTTGTTACAAAAGTAAGCACATTTACTTTCGCTCCAGTTATACATTCATGGTTTGGTTTAGTTTTCCTTTTTTAATTCAAGATTCATAAGGATGGCTTTTTTCTTCATTCCATAGTTAATTAATTATAGCTCACCTAACGATTTCTCATCTGTATGAGTTAAGGCTAGACTTTCCAGAAATACAACCAATGCTTCGAATACAAACTGCTCCACCAGAGAATTTTCTTCCCTTTAAAAAACAGGAATAAACATGAGAAACATGAGTAGAAGCAGCACTAAGTGTGAAATTTTAATTAAAAACCAAATTAAAATAGAGATAAACTGCACAAGATGTTTGTACGAAAAAAACACACTAACCACTCTAAAAGAACGACAATGAAGATTCGTTGACTACATTTAAAAGGCATAAATAACTTCCCATAAACTTGTGACAGAAATTCAAACTTTTACACTCCCCACTTTCAGAAAGCCTGAACTACAAAATTATAATTAAAAACTAATAAACTGAGTAACTCAATTTTACAACTATTTTACTTATTAATAGAATGAGTGCCAGTGGGTGACTATTTGAGTTCGATGTGCAATTATTTTTATTTCCTTGAACCTTTAGTCCAAGTTAGCTACTGTTCCGAGCTCTGTTTGCTCACCTAAATTCTCTGTAGATGCTGTTAAAAGCAAGTGCTGCACCCAGTCTCTTGAAAGCACTAGGATGGAGAGCAAGACTATACAACCGTTTAAAAAGAGACTTGGTGTTTGCTGGGCTTTTCTCCTGCTGTCTCGGTGTTGTCTGCTTAATAGACCATTTCAAAAATTCTCGTACGCACTGGCCACAGAAATCTCTCAAAGTGCTGTCAACTGGATCCACTATGCCACTCTGAAATTACACAACATTATTTCATTACAAGACTGAAAAAAAAAAAAGGGCACTGTCTCAGTGCAGTTATTAGAGCTGCTTATTTACATGGTATTATTTCTAAGTTTAAAAAAAAAAAGTACTCACACTTTCCCAGAAGTAATAAAGCCTCAAAACTACAATTATCTAAGAGAAGAGGGAGCATTCCCAGCCCTCGCAGCACTGGATTAGGATTTCTATTCCCATCTCAGCTACTGCACAGTTTGGAAGCCCTGTCTAAGTCACTTTATTTTCTGATGAGCCAGGTTCCTCAGCTTTAGAAGTGGTGTGGCAACATTAACTTAAATTCACAAAGAAAATTACAAAAAGCACTGCAAGACCTCCTGATCTATCTTGCCTCCAGTCACTTCAGGTCAATGCAAAAGCCAGTTTTAAATTTAAACCGTTTGCACCTGGTGAAAGCAAATAAACTTAGAGGAAAATTAAGCACACATCAAAAGTTACTTTCATTCAGAGCAGAGGAAAAAATTCAGTAGTTCCTCGTATACACTGATGATAAAAAGTGTTTCATTAATCCTATAAGCACTTGAAAGAGACTACCTTATTTTGAGAATGTCCAAGAAGCAGATAAATCCATCAAAATCTCAGTTAAGAAACATTAAAAGATCACAAAATTGATAACCCGCGCTCCTTTCAGACAAATAAGGAGCCAGTACACCTGTTCATGTGCTCCTGGTTCTTTCAGCAGTATAATTACGCTAGTTAAAAATAAAGTTATATGGCACAGAATTAAGAAAAGGAGAACTTATGACCTACCAAGATAGCTTCCAGAAACACCACCGTATCTTGACTTTCAAATTTCTTGTTGTTTGTAAACCAGTGAATGAGTTGCATGACTAAAGGCTCATACAACTGTCTTGTTACCTGAAAAGAGTAAAAGCCAACTACATTTCTAGGTTTAATATATTTCTATGCCATTTTGCTATTAAAAATACATAAGAACAAGAAAAACAACTTATTTTTAAAAAGGTCTATAAAATTAACAATCAGCGTCATATTAGATTCCCATATTTGAGGCAGACAAAAAACACTGCATGCCACGGACTGATATACTAATATACAGCCAAGGAAACAAGGAATTTAGGTTTTAAGCTGTATTCTGATCTAAAATCTCAATCTTTACCATATATATTATTCTAAATTGCAGGATTTCAACAATTCTACCTGTAAGTCAACCTGATCAAATACCCTCATACTATAAAGAACTATTAAATATACTTGCTTATAATAGAGCATGTATGCCCATGTGCATCCGTTTGGACCAATTCAGACATTATTTACCTATGGTTTATGTTCTGCCACATGCCAGCTAAAAGAATTTCACCTAAATTGGTAACATAGCTTCTTGTATATTTTAAAAGAACACAAATTTGTTTCGTCTAAAAATAGAATCTGGATGTCAAGGTCCAAACAGCAGTCTAAAAAGGCATAAAACCTGTTATTTCAGTACAGCTGAACTTAATGTGTCTATTCCGTTTTGTGTAAAGGAGGAGAAATACCAAGTTTAAATTTTTGAATTAAATGTCATCCTTAGTTATCAATGAGGCAGCTACAAATTCTCTCCAAAATGCTTTTGCTGTGGATTGTAGCTTTACACTCATCTAATATCGAAATAATCGACTTCACTTCAAATTAACTAATTACAGAAAAAGAAAAATACGGAAATCAAATATAGCAATAAAGAGCAGCTACTACCACAAACTCACTGAATGAACCTTGAAATCCTCATGTGTTGGTACACTCCTCTGAGTTACTCTGAATTATGCGCCATTATTGAAGTCTCTGAAAAGGATTCCATCCCACCACATCCCACCCCTGAATCTTGAAAAACTATCCTTGAAATAGCCTAAAAAAAAACCAAACCAAACCCACACTACATTTGGGGAAAAAAAAAAAAAGGCCACATGTCAGGATAACTTTGAAATAAAATTATAAATTATTTCCTGCATTTAGAAGTATTTCAAATAAGCTAAAATGCTTATAAATTGATCTGCTTACCTGGTCTACATCACAAGCAAGACGAAGGAGGACTGGAAATATTCGCTTATGTAACTGATACATGGGTGGGGGACCCTGACATCCTTCTGGCATCTGAGATGCTTTCCCCAACATATACGTGACTATGCTATGTAGCAGCTCACATGCTGCAACCTGAAATTTAGAAATCACTTTGGTTATGCATCCATTAGTTTAACAGAGAAGACAAAATTGTAGGCCTGAACGAGGGAGAAGAAAAAGTGTACTTGAGAATCACACCAATCTGTGCTAAATCACCGTTCCATGAAGAGGTCATGTTCACAGAAATAATTCACACACATTCTAACTGGCCTTTGTCTTTCTCTTCTAATCTCTGTCATGGGCAGCCACTTTTCATCTGGAGAAATTTTCACTGGAGAAGTCACCTACAATCATGTTTTCAAGGACACCTCCATTCTGGACTGTCTTTGGATACCAACATCCCAAACCAGCAAAGCAGCAAATAGTTGCCGAAGTGTTCTGCTGGACTGGGCCCACAAACCCATACACTGGGCATGAGAAGCAGGCCAAACAACACTGAAGATCAACTAGTTTTAAATTTTCATTTTTATGTTAAGTCTAACTTTCAAAGCACAATGGTATCTGATAGATCTTATACCAGCCAAGTGGTTTTCAAACACTCAGAATAATGTCATCACAAAAGAAGCACATTGCTACCAACAAGTTAATTAAAACAGATCTTTCTTAACAACAAAGACATTATTTTAAGCAGTATTTACCAGCTAGCGTAAAAAAAAGAGATGCAAAAAAAATTCAATACTTTTGTTTGTCTTTCACTTGCAGAAAGAGCCAGTTCAGTCACACGAGGCAAGAATGAATCCAAGTAGATGACAGGCTTCATATCTGCAAATGGCACAGCAAAGCTCAGACGCTTCTCAGTGTCCCAGGATACACATTTCTTCATCATCTCCTCTGCAGAGGCAGCTAATGCATTTGAAAACACCAAAACAAAAAAAACCCACCAACTTTTATGTAACATACACACAACAACTATTTCTCTAGCTCATTCAAAAAAAATCTGTAACGTTCCAACTTCAGCTAGATTGCCACAAAATGTTAGTGCTTTATATATTACTGAATGTCACTAGTACCAGAGTATGTTAGAAGGTCAGTTTTATTCGGACATCCAAACAGATACTTAGCCATCACATGGAAAAAAAAATAACTGCAGCCAACATTTCAGGGGATAGCCCCAGCAGCCTCCAGTTTCAATGTTTGGAGACCATTATAAACTCAGAAGACATTGAAACATACATGATTTAAAATACTTCTCTAAGACATCCAACATACTACTTTTGTCTTCTACTGTTACAAACAATTCTTGAAGATCAGCTCAGACAAGCAGATCTAACATAGACTCCTGCAGCTGCACAGAGAACAACAACATTTATGGCTATGTCCTCCAAGGAAAACTGCCATAATTACTCCCTTCTCTCCCTATATGCCCATATTTGTTAATTTGGTTAACACAGTCTGACCACGCTTTGTATTTAGTTTCCAGGGAATACCGTTACTTTCCCCCATATTTCTGAACTAGCAACAGAAAAGTACTTGGCAGGAACACGATTGTAAGGCAGAAGAAACAAATCTAAGCACTAAAAGAGAACAACACTTCTTTACAACTAGATTAATTTTTAGACTAAATTTTGTGCTGAATTTATCCCTTAAAACTCACGGTCAGTTACTTACAATATGTTTTCCCATTCTAGTTTAAATTTTATTTTATTTAACAATTACATTATAAAGCTTATTCACAGACTGAACAAAGAACAGAAAACTTTTTTTTGAGGAGGCACTCAAAGGGAACGCTACTACCTAAACCTACTAAAGGCATGGTAAATCTTAATTCATAAATGAAGAATTAAACTTACCAAGACCTACACAATTCACAGGCTGCAGTTCTGCAAAACTAGATTAAGTGGGAATCGTAGAAAAGAGGTGGAAACACATATTGAGTTGTGAATTGTGGCAAAGTTTTAAAATGGCTTTGCAGACAGAGGGCAAAGGTGGAAGAAATAAAACCATATAATCCTAATGTGTATAATTTTTGCCTTTAGCTGAAGTTTTCTATACACTTTTTGCATTGCGTAATGATAGTTAGTACTTTGCCCTCCTAAACTCCAAAACTGAATAAAAGCAATTTTGTTTAAACAAGAGCAATCGAAACCAGCTTTCCTTGAAAAGCTCGTGCATTCTTATGAAGTGATGTTGTGACTTCACTGAAATCAACTTTCAAGAGACAGATGGATGTAAATATTTTTATTTATGCTCACAGGACACTCACCTGTAATTAAGTTGTGGTTGATTTGCCCTCCCAAAGATCCAAGAAGGCGTGCAACTCTAGCCCTTACTGTTTCCAAAGAGGAACTGTCATCCTAAATGATTCAACAGATTTGTTGAGTTACTTCTATATATAAATAACTTGGTTTACATAGGAAATGAAGGTTTTATTAACATATTAACACATAGTTTCTTCTTCATCTATGAAGAACCTGCAGTGAGGGGAACTACATCAAACAAGAACAGTTTTATTTCCATATGAAAAACAAAGGAAGCATTCTCATCACATTTTGTGGCCTTTCAGTTGCCATTTCTTGAGTAAAGGTTAAAATTTGTTATCACAGATAACACACCCCCACATAACAACGTAGTAGTCTAAAAAGTAGAAAGAAATCTGGAGTAAAAATTACGCTTTTCCTGAGCTTTAATCCCAAAATTTAAAGTTCAGATCCTGTATCTATATGTAAGAAGGCAGTCAATTGTTGTAAGCCTCATTCAGCCTGTAAAATTCACTCATTTTGCTAAAGACTGGAAATTATATATATATATGAATAACTATTAGTTTCATGCCCAAAAAAGGTCTATTCCAAGGTAGCTAGCACAGTGGAATATACAAACAAGACTACACTTATTTTGAGCTACTTGAGAAGCCACTGGTCAAAATAATCACTATGTTTGACTTCTAAGACTATGAAACAATACAAAAGCTAATTAAAAAAAAAAATTAAAAGTGACATATTCACAAAATTTACACAGCTTGGATCTGATTTTAGGTGTAGGGAGTTAAATTGTTGTTTGCACAATATTTCAGTTGGGCAGCAACGCAGACTTATAAGATTTCTTCGGTTCTCTTTCCCTGCTTCATTCCCATTCTCACCCTAAAATAAAAGATCTTTCCAGCTGTGCTGGTGTAACAACTCTTTGAGCCACACTGCAGAGTGCAACTCACTGAACTATCTAAGGTAGAAATAACCCTCAGAAAAAAACCCTATGTATGTAAGAAACAAAGAGAAACTGAGGGAGATGATTAACTCACTTTTAATTCTAAAAAGAATCAGTGTTCTTACCCATGAAAAAGTCTTTGCTTTTCTTAAACGCTGTATCACAACTTTGTTAAATCCCTTCTGGGCTGCTCGAGAAAGTTTCCTTATTTCCCAGTTATTCTGGGATTCAGCTGAGGAACAAAAACCCAGAATATAAATATCAGCTTATTTTACCTGCACCTCATGCGTCTACTCATATTTCATTTAATAAAATCCACCTTGGTTTTGCCCCTCTGTTTTTATTTTAATGTGACAATTATTCTTTCATTTTAAATCTTTAAGTTAAGGAAGTCTCTTTTAGTGAAAAATAAGCTGATTTAAGAATACAAATGACAAGTCATTGAAAAGACGCATATAAAATTGCTACAATTCATGGTTGTTCAGCAGTAACAAATAAATCCTATTTTAAGAAAAAGGTACATTTTTGTACTTAAGAGAAATTACATTGTTCCAATCACAAGAAACACAATATAGACAAAAAGTAGGTCACATTCATGTCTCTAGGCACAACTATGAAAAATTTATTTTCCTCTCTCTCAAGATGAAAAAACCATTGCTTGTAGGTACCTGTAGATGTAGAGTTTTTCAAATAACCGTCAAGAAGAGGCAGAACATCCTTGTAGTAAGGTTGCATTATGTGTCTGGGGATGTGAGCTGACCAGTCTTCTAAAGCATCCAGTCCCAGATCAGCCATTGGGGTACAGCTAAGGCCCAGCTTAAATGCATTCTACATGTCAAATGTAAAACTATCAGTCTTTCAGTTTTAATGACTGCTATGATTTAAAGGAAAAAAACATATCTGCAAGCATTTAACATATATCTTCTGTCTTAGTAAATTTTGCCTGCTTAACAACTCATGATCAGCACAGGAAATACATATTGTATTGCAACACTGGCACTAACAATGGTAAAGTCTGACAATTTACTTACTTATCCATAAATTCAAGTAATTTGTATTCTGTGCCATTGAAGACATTGCAGACAATGCAAAGCTTAATGGTCATCTTACTTGCTCAACAGGATACTAACTATGCTCCAGAATTTTTGTACGTGCTTTAGAAAAAAAAATTGTAAGCTGTACATCACTTTGACCCACCTGCAGTGCAGGAATATATGCTTTGATATCAAGCATGATGATGTCATGTGGTAAAGAGAGCAAAAAATTCAGACAGGAAGCCAACAACTCATCCTTATACTGTTTCATTTTTGCTGTAACCTAGAATTGAGATAAATAGGTCAAGAACAATCATAAACTTTATAACATCTTGGTTTGGCTATATCAATATCCATGTAAAATACACAACACAAAACCAACATTAGAATCTCATTCACCTGCAGTTGGTTACCAGGAAGTATTTAGTGCACAATCATACACTTATTTTGCAATTGTAAATCAATAAGTGACCAAGATGCCGCTTCTGACATTAAGTAAAAAACATTCAGAAAAACATCTTACAATCACACTATGTTGCATAATTCAAAAGTCAGACTACTTGCATCATATATGTAAGATTTCTCAGAAGGTATAATTTCGATTGAGTCATTTATGCTTATATTCAGACTAAGAAAGTTAGCCAGCAAAATAACTTACCTCTTTTCCAAACTTTGCAAAGAGTGCAAAGCAAGACCTTTTTTCTGGGTCTTCAGGACATTTTCTGACACTGTTTGGACTGACACCCTACCAAACAGAAAACACAAGTCAATAGCATTAAAAAATGTAATACATGTTACAAACATGAACTACAAGTTGAACTCAGATGAATACACTGTCTAATACGGAATCTGCATCAGTGATAACGTCAAATGTATGTTTTTTCTCTCGAAGTTTAGAAACTAATGCTAATATCATCAGCTTTTTGGAATACACTTAGCATTACCCCAAACGAGCAAGATACACAGGACTGAAAAATAACTTTTCAATGGCTTAATTTTCTTCTCCTTGCCCTTCTATCTAACAAACCATAAAAGAAAAAAAAATCCCTAAAAATGGACACCCAGGTTGCAAGAATGCAGGTGGAATAAGAAAACAGCAATTCCTGACACCATCTACAGTTGAAGCATTTATACCAGTAAGTTCCCAGATTTCCTTCACTTGGTGCCATCACCAGCAGTGGCAGGGTCAGTTACACATGGATGGTGTCTCTTCAGAAACTGGGCTTCTAGTCTAAATTTTTACTTTCTATGTGCTTGTGACTACAGAGGCAAAGGATGCAACAAACACTTGAAACAACCAGGTAACACTTTCAATGAACTATTTTCCACTGTGCATAAAAGACTTACATATAAAGAACTGCATCATCGTTAATACAACATGTTACCCCTTCCTTAAGAAAAGAGATCTCACCTCAAAATATTTTATTTTCTTGGCAATTTTCATTGTAACAGAAAGCAGCTTGTAGAATCCACTAATAAGAGGTAGTCTCGTTGAATGTATAATAAGCTTGTAACCAAAGGAATATACCCATGGGTTAAAGTATTCAACATGCTTCTCTGGAAGTATCTCTCTAAAACAGATGAACGAAAAGCATGCAGAAAAACAAAAACAAACAAAAAAACAACAACAAAAAAAAAAACAAAAAACCCACCCCCCACCCAAAATGGAATAAAATATTCAATTTTTTAAATTTTTCAAGTCAGTACAGGAAAGATAATTATTGTTGTAACAGAGCAGCTCCAAAGTCACTGAGGGAATAATAACATGCTGCCTTGTGAGGTATTGGAAGACTTTTATTTTGCTTTACAGTGCAAAGCCACTTATCTCTCATTACCTCTCACTATTAAATTTATATAAAGACAGATACACACATTTCACATTTCATTACTGAGACAAACTGCAGTATTATAGGGGAAAGCGACTGGACCTTCACAGGCAGACAATGCTGTACCTTTTGCTTAATGCCCTGTACTACTTTATGAAGACTATTTCTGGTGTCTAAAGTATTTAGGTTACATGGCCAGTATAGTATTAAAAGTTACAACATACACTAAAAGACAAACCCAAATATTGAAATAAAACTGAGCTGATGAGCAAGGATGTTTTTATCTATGACCCGATGACTGAAACACCTTTACTGTCTTCCCTGCTAATCACCTTGTGCATTTTGAAATATGGTATACTGTAATCAAGTCAGAAACAGCCATCTTAAATAAATTTATTTCTTTCATTAAATTTCTTCCAACCACTTTGTAACTTCCGAACTACATAAAAACATAAAAATACCTGCAGAATTCCACTAGATTTACAAAGGCAATAAAGTCTGTTGGCTTTGTTGGCTGAAGGTTCGAAGCAGGGTCAGAAGTAGGCGCAAGTAAAGCACCATCAGTTTCATTTTCATCCTGAAAATAAATATTGAAGCAAGAACACTGGATCTGTGACAACACAGAAAGCATTTACACCCCTTTCTCCAGATAAACAGAATCTCCTGTTTTTCTAGCTGCTACTTGCTGGTCTGACACAGATAAATGACTAATAGTCGACACATCAATAATTCAAAGCAATAATACAGGAAGCTTGCTCGTAATGAAAAAGCGAGTAGAAAAAAAATCACAACTACTAGACAACAGAGTAGGCATCCCAGATTCTGTGAACTTTTTCCACTTCTGATGTTCTGACCTCCTTACACTGCAATCCAATATCCAAAAATATGAAGAAAAACATTTTGACTAGTATGAATATTACCTCAAGGATGCTACGAGAAGCTACATAAGCATAATGAAAACAAAACAGGGAATGTGATTTTGGTTCCCCTACCACAGCAGAAATTAATGGACAACTCATTAGGTCTCACCTTTTCATTAACATCCAGTTTCTGAACAGTCAGGTCCAACTTCTCAATAATCTTCAAAATAGATTTTATAAGTTCATCATATAGCAAGCGATTCAACGACTGCAGTGGTGTATTTGCAGTAAGAAAGTTCTCATCTTCAAAAACACACTCCTTTGTAAGAGGAAGAAGTTCACATTTCAAAACACCAATGAGAATTATTACCTGAATTTACAAACCAAGATTTTAATGATTGAAAGAATTTGGCTTCAGACATTTTTCAGGTATGGAAGCCTGAATTCACCTCTGTTTAATTCACTTATCAGTCACAAAATCCAACTAAATCCAGAAAACAGTTCTTCTATAGCATGACATTTGGAAAAAGTCTAGGGTTAGAAAAGTAGCAATAAGACTCAGGATTACTTTTCCTTTTGTATTTCTGTGTTAACTACACTCTTACCTTCATTGTGTCACAGTTCAGTAGACTTCTAAAGAGATACAGATAGTCCTTATATGTTGGTACTTTCCATCTCCCTCTCCCAACCTCTGCAGCTTCACGTGAGTCTTCAGATCCAGAAGTTTCTTTTCCAAAAAAATCCTGAAAAGACACAGTATTTTTCAGAAACACTGCATATGTACATACCTGACTCAAGCCAAAACACAACGTAAAATTACTTTTGCAGGTAGAAACATGAAATGTTTTGCTTTCTCATTTAACCAGCCTTAAAAGAGCACAAAACATCCAGCTCCCTTCAAAAATCTCGGAAGCTCTTCTCCTTCCAGTGGTCAGTTATTAGAGAAACTCTGTAGTCATCCTGCTGAACAGGATTAAAAAGCTTTAAAATCCTCTCTTAACACAAACATCCAGTAAAACTTTTAAAGTGTTCAAAATCTGTTAACCTGGAAGAAAGATGGATTACAGCCTTCTTTGTTACAGATGACCTGAGCAAACAAGAACTGCAGAGAACAAAAGTGTATTTCCTGTCATTTCTTCATTCAGTACAAGAAGCACATCCTCATTATTCTGAGCATATGTAGAAGAACATGGACTAATTACAACTGGGCCACAATTCAAAATGGACAACACTATTCTTGCTTCCTTGGGCCTTTCCCTGTTTACTGGGTGAGATCTTCAAGAACTGAAACGCATAGTCTAGGAATCTAGATGAAGTATGTTTAAACAGTTACTTTACCTTTGAAAATGTGATTGGCTTGGAGAAGATTCTGATTAATCCCTGATGCACTGAAACAAAAAAAATTGCCTAAACAGACTTAAAAAGGCACACCATCCACATCAATCATTATGCCAGCAATGAATTAAAACAGTCTTCTGTTTTCTATAGTCTGTCAAGATGAGGGAGAAACAAAAGAACACCAGTTTTTCTTTAATGACACATATAGACAAAACCAGAGCCATAACTCTAGGATATTTCACAGGGAATCAGTTTTGAACCTGCTGCTTATTTTTTTTTTCTCACTACTGCTTTGACTTTTCCCAGTCTCAGTGCAGTGATGATCGAGGCATTGCCTATAATGCCCATTCTGGAAAAGGCAAAAACTCCCAATGACTCTCACGGACATGGACTTAGGATCCCCATTCCAACGTGGTGCTTGGCTGTACCACATACCAAATCAAGAACATGGAAAACGATGAAAATGCCACAACAATAGAGAAAAGCCACTGTAAATAACTGGAAGAAACTAAAAATAAATTCTGAAAATCATTGTGAAGAGATGTCAGCACGCTGGAGGCTACTAGAACTGTCAGGTACCAATGCTGACTCTTTCATTATTACATTCGCTGAACTGTATCTGACTAATCACATATTTGGAATTTTTATTATTACTACATACAAGTTCCAGAGCACAAAAAGATCGCAATTCTAATAGAAATGACACTCACTCTACCTTCTATTATATTTTGTAGGGGTAACTGCAAGAACATCAAACAGATTTTTGTACATTTTTCTGTGAAATCCTTTTCTCTCCACAATCCTTCAGAA
Source organism: Pampusana beccarii (assembly GCA_013399365.1). Lineage (NCBI taxonomy): Eukaryota > Metazoa > Chordata > Aves > Columbiformes > Columbidae > Pampusana > Pampusana beccarii. Next base: position 547,744 of record VWYH01011368.1, on the reverse strand, counting down.
CAGGAATGTCTTATGTTTAAACAGATTATCACAAAAATATATTCTCCTGGCCTTGATGATAGCTACTCTGTCACACAAAACAGTTGTTAAATGTATTCCTTAAGTGATTTAACAAGATACTGAAAAATAACACAATGAGAACGCAAAACCTTCATTACTAGTGGACAGGAAAAGCTTCATTTTTTGACCCCAAATGGCTATTTCACATCTCTCTCTTAGAAAGAGTTACTCAATTTAGGAAAACAAAACAAACCCCCAAAAAAACCAAAGAAACCAAAAAACCACAACCCCCCACAAAAAACCACAACAAAGTTAATATCGCAGACTCACCCACGGTGCTAATAAAACTCCAGAGAACTGGACCTTTTCCTGAGAGGGCTAGAAATACCTTTATTATAGATCTGCAACAGACTAACTGCATTTTTTCACTGTATTGTGGAAAGCTATTGATCTGTAGCACAACCAGATGTTCCAGAACCGGAGTGTATACTTCAGGAATCTAGAAGAAATAAAACAAACCCCTCAACATGTGAACACAATGATTTTAACTCAGTATCACCATGAAGAACTATGCTAAATTATTTCAGAAAGATACTTTGTTTTAAGAGTTTACATCATGACCTGCTCTGTGAACAATAAAAGACTAAGCATGCAAATACATCTTAGATATTCAAAAAACCCAACCAACCAAAACCAAAAAAAGAGACCTCAAACAAAACAAACAGAACAAGGAAGTTTCCTGGAACGTATTATGGAAAGTAGCTCCTGAATGGATTAGTGCTTCATGCTTCAGTGGAACCAGTCTTAAACTTATTAGAAAAGTACCAGTTTAACTAAACAATAACACAGCAGTATAATCAGTTGATCCTTAAAAATCTGAAAACAGATTGTAAGTGAAAGTCTTGCCTCCATCCTACCCTTACTTCCCACATCCAGCTATGACCCAGAAAGCCCTCAGCAGAACTCAGACAGTGTAGCATCACAGGAAAATCAAAGTATCACCCCCAGAGAACATGCTAAGTATCAGTACCAAAAGCAAAAGCAGCAATACAGTGGTAGAAACCACACAAAAAGGTAAATCTACATTCAGATAAATAGCTTTTCCTAAAATAAATAAAAAGCCATTTACATTTAGCCACCACAGTTTTATTACAATGCACCGTAGAATTTTATTTAGTATATTCCATGTATTTTCTTTATTAAAATAAAATCTAATGAAGTATTCTCCTGACAGTCTTTCCATCCCCTAGGAGCTAAAAGTTATCATATTTCAGATAAAGAAACACTTTCTAACATAGGTAAGTTCACAGCTACTACCTTCTTATACATCCCTACCTGCATTAAAAAAAAATTTAAAAAATTGACTGATACTTCTAATACTTCACTTACTGTATCTATATGGAATATCACGCTTGCAATGGACTGGAGGAAACTTGGTAATTGATACAGATGGTCATCTATTGTTTCTGCTTCTGTGAGGTACATTTGCTTACAACGCTGAAGGAGCTCAACATACATGTCGTCAACATCCTTAGAATGTATAGCTTTACAGGGCTTACAAAGAGAAAATAAAATACTGATTCAGCAACTTTGTATGGGCAAGCAAACGCATGCTGTAGCACTAAACCCCAGCCAAGTCTTCATTGAAACATAATGAGAATAATCTTATAAATTTTTCCAGGAACTCAATACAACTGAATAAACTAAATTCAAGTATTCTACTGGCTACATATATGAAAAACATGGTTATCTGCAATAAAATAATAGTTCAATGATGAAGTGTAATTTACTCTAAGAGTACTTGAACTTTTAGTGACATGATTTCAAATCCAGCCCAGAAAGCATGAAGTTTGGCTGCAAATATCTTAAGTATTGGATTATGGATACTAATATTCACTTATATTTTGGCCTAGCTGCATTAAAGTAGTAAATGCCTTACCTTAATGTGGCTTAACCAATTATCATTCACAACCTACTACTACTACTATTTAATTTTTAACCCAGCAGCTCATTTTCTGAATTTTTATTGTTCTGGATCTGCACAAGCAGAGGATAAAGACCAGTCCTAAACTAATGAACAAGTGGAAAGCATCTCAAACAGTAGCATTTACATTATGTTACTTTTTAAGAAAAAGTTTCCTGCACATACTGCTGCAAAGAGCCCATATCCGCGAATGGCAATGGACAACTCTTTGTTGCTTGAATCCATTCTTCTGATGATTGCATAGAACTGCTCCATGAAGAACTGCAACTTGTTCTTGTGTAGCTCTGCATCCTGAGCTATCATTAAAGAAATCTGTAAAGCGATCAAAATCTTGAAATTTTTGTAGAAGCATGAAAAAAGCCACAAAAAACCTGCAGCTCATAGTATGAAGTACTTCAAAGAAAACAAGTATTTATTAAACGGATTCACTGAACTTCCCAGCACAAAAATATCCCCACTTTTTCAAGAAATTTGACTTTGCTTTAGTCTCAGGGATCCCAGTGAAGTTACCATACCTGCTTGAGGAATGAATCTAGTGCAGAATTACTGGCTTTCTTCAGCTCCTGATTTGTGTGACCACACCATTTCCACATTGCTTCAAAGAGGGAGACATAGTTGTCCAGGAGCAAGGCACCAAACTGAGCAGCATGCCAGCTGAACAGCTGTAAACCAGCTGCAATTTAAAACCAATTCTCATTAAAACCCAGACTTATACTCCACTTCCCAAAAACAGATCAGACTATAAAAGTCCACATTAGGACTTCAGGTAGGTATAGCTACCATGACTGGAGGGGACAAAAGGTATTCTTCTAGCCATTGCAGTATCAGGATCCAAACATTAAGAACTTAAGCATAAAAATAACCCTCCAAAAATCCTCTTTTTAAATGTACACTATTATGGAAAGCATAGCTGTGTTTTGAAGTAATTTACATTAACCAGTAGAGTCCCTTTCTTTTTCACTGTTACAAATAATAATACTAAATCGCACAATTCACAGGGCTTGGTTTCCATGGTCAGGATATATACTCAAGGCCCCATCTCCACCAAACTGTGATGCAGACAAAGAATTGAGAATATAGGTAATTTCACAATCTCAAATATAAGCATAAATTAACTTTCAAGATCCTTAATGATTTAGTATTTTTATTAGCAGACTATCTTTAAAGAGGGTTTTACCCTTTACAGTTGCCTTGGGCCTAGTACCCAGAGATTGCATTTTTGCAATTTCTACATAAGCCACTCACATTTCACAGGCCAATTTCTCATTTTCTTCACAAACTTCACTCATTCCCAACTTCCTTGTCCTCCTTCCAATGAAATTCCCCTTCTCTTCCTTTAACCCAATCCACCGTCCTCTCTTTTCTATTAATTTGCTACATTCCTCTTGTTTCTAATCCTGCTATGATTCTCTTCTCATACCAGGGTTTTGCACCACTCCAGGGGGGCAAACGGCATCGAGTATAATGCTGCTGTTCATAAGGTGGTTACACCTTGCCTAGTTTAACCAAACATGTTTAACTCTTTAGATTCCAACTTAAAGTACACCAGCTTTGCTCCCCAATCAGCTTAGGAGACTGAAGACCAGAGCCATCCATAGACAGCCAGTAGAGAATAAACAGCTGCAGACAGAAGAAACCCTTGTATGTACAGTATCCACCTCAGTACGAATCGAGATAATTTACAGTCTTACCTAGATGTACCGCGTATCGTTTCTGATCAACCTGTAATATCAGAAAAGGCTTGTCATATGTGGTTTATTCTTCATCAGGGCTAATTCATTCATGCAGAACAATTAACATGTGGCAGATTTACCTGTGGATTGATTGCCCTCATTGCAAAATCAAAAATCTCCTTCGCAGTCTGAGGATCTGTGAAACAATCCAATAAGTATTTCACTACTGACATACAAGAGGCAGAGTGAAGACAACGACATTTTATCCAAAGCTTGGCATGAAGAAGTGATATTGGAATGCCTTACATGTCCCATTTTAAGAGGCAGAGATTATTTTTCCCGAAATACTCTTAAATTTTAAAAATATGTATATATATTAATTGATTTTTCTGAATACTCATGTTTTAACAGGCATGTCTCTTCTAAGGGAAATACATCTCTGTATAAACTACATTATAGCTTCAATGTGGCTCTCATAGCTGCCAATCTCTGGATAGAAAATTGCACTTCATTTATGTACAGAAACGCACTGATGAACCCACTCCAAAGACAGACCACAAGGACCATGTAACTGGATAGATCTGGCTTTTGCATAAAACATCTACCAGTGTGGAAATTTTCATTCTGACAGTGAGAAATGGTGCTGCTTGCTGGCTGTATAACAATAAGAATATATTGAACTGTGTAACTGTCTTTCACATAGAAAAATAACATACCTTCGTCCACAGACTTGGTAAAGTTGTACATGAGTGCAGCCAGGCCCCTCAGACACCCTGCTACAACTGGTAGCTTGGGTGCCCTTGTAGCTGATGTCATCTAAAAAAAAAAGCGGGAATTGAAAAAAGTATTACCCTCAAGCTAAGCTAAATTTACACCAAGGCTTCCCAGTTCCTAGAAGCGTAGATAAAATAACATATTCTAACTTAATACAGTTATGTCAGCAGCCACCTCTGTGAACACAAGTCCACAAAAACATCTACTACTCAGAAGTCTCATATCATTTGGGAGGGAGCTTAACTACAGAAGTGTAAGAAATCCTATGATAAGCATGAAATACGTTCCACCGAGATCAGCCACAGTAAAACTTAGCACACACTAGTGTCTTAAAAGTGCAGAATACAGGAAAGTGAAGTTCAGCAGAACTGTGATATTTACCTGAAGTGTAAGGATTTTGCAGCTAGTAGAGCCAAAATCAGAAACTACCAGTGCATAGAAATACAACTTTTCTTGGGCACTACTGCAATGACCATCACGTGCCACTTGTTCTCACAGTACATTGGTTAATTCACTGTCACTGATGGCCTTGAGATTTTACTTTGAAAGCTTATCAGAACCAGAGAACACAAACTTTAACACTCCTTAAGGAAGTATTTATGACTGTCCATTTAGATTCCTACAAATTGTACTCATGGTGATAGTATTCCAACATTCAGTGCTACACACATCAAAGGAAAAAAAGCAAAGCAATGTAAGAGTCTGAAAAGAAATTCCAACCATACCTGTGTTTTAAGCTCTCCCAAATATACTCGGAATAGTTTTTCAGAATTGTTGATCATATCACTAGGCTGGACCTGTCCCAAAACTCCCAAAAGCTCATAAATCTTCTCCAGCACTAAAAAGTAATTTAATATTATTAAACATTAATTACTGAAATAATTACTTGGGCATTTCCATTGCAATTCCTACATGACTTGCAACCATAAGAAAACTGAGGATTTTAATTGGTGATTAGCATGTGGGAAAGATGTCCCTTTACGACATACATAAGTATATCTATCTCTACATACTACGATACAAAGATGCATCCTCCTCTCACATTAGTAAGTTAAACACATTTACTCTTTTCAAACGTGGCTTAGAAAACTGATTAATGAAGGCCATATCCACTGAGGAAGCATTTACCACTAATCCAAGTTTGCTGCTGGCCTTGAGGTTATGTCAGGCCTTTTAAGTACTACCAGGGTTAAGGTCAACAGCTCACAGAAGGCTTGAGTTCAGACTAAAGGGTTCTGTGCAGGCACAGCAAGATTTGTAAGGGCTAAACCTGTCAAGCCAAGATTTCAGCTGTAACTAGCCACAACCATCAAACCAGAGCTCACATTAGTAAGCTTAACACCATAAATAACATAACTGGGCAAGGCAGAAACTGATGAGCTCACATTAGGGGACACAAATGCACTAACTACCACACAAAAACTGCTGCTCTGAGGACAAAAAAACTGGATGGGTTTGGAATAAAGTTACTAACAGCTTTAGCAACCAAGCTGGGGTTCACATGAACTTTGACAGGGATGGGCAGCCTCTGTTTTTGATAAGAGCACCCACTGGAAGGACCAGGACCACTCTTGAGTCTCAAGGTTACAGGGGTATGTGTGTACATAGTTACAAAACAGGTATAAAAGGAACTTCAAAGGTTCAGCTACACCAGGTTGCACTGAACCTGGGGAAAAAAAAATTCTAGGAGTCTGGCAAAGTTAAGTTGGTTAACGAGAAGAAAGCTGGAAGTATTTTCAGGATTTAGGCATTCAGAACTAATAATAACAGATTAGACATACAAATACTCTTTCATGTTGGAAATCTTAAGGCAGACCTATGCTTCAATTCAGTATGAACTGCCATCTTTAAATTAAATTACATGATTTCTCCTCCTGCATGGTAGCTCATACAAATCTCCTAAGAAAGAGCTAACTGCATGTTCATGTTCAGAAGACCTGAACACATTTTATTAGCTCTAAAACATGACAGCTACCATTTTTAAACACACTTGCCTTAGGAATAGCAATTATACATTTCCATGGGGTATCATCCAACAAAAGCTGAGTGTAAATAAAGCAAAGGACATTGACAGAAAAACTAAAGCCCACCTGTATCAGGAATTTTACTTTTTGTGGCAAGCTCCCCATAAAATTTATTAAATATCTCCCCAACTTTCATTTCTTCCATCAGACAGGAACGTCGTAAACTTCTGAGCAACTACGACAGATTAACAAAAAAAGAAAAAATTTAGGAAAATAATTAATATCACTACCACAATCCTACTTGATGTAAATAAAAACAGTTCATTTGTGTAACTTCAGCTTAAGTATGTTATTCAATGAAAGAGATTTAAGGTGACTGATCCAGGCAAGAGTACTGGCATGAAATCTACTTTAACAACAAACTACCTTCCTATATATGTAGCAGAATAAATCAGAAGGTAGCTTTGTTTCTCATAAACAAAATCAAGTAGGTGCAAAAGCATTTACAAAACAAGGATCTAATGCATTCTAAGGAAGCACATTATGAAATTACTGTCTCACACAGTAATAAAATTTCTGGAAAAAACCCTTCTCCACACCTATCATATATGGTGCCTAATATAGTATAATATTATACATTGATACACACTATTTTTAAGTAAGAATACAGTCAACTAAACTGGGAGAAGACCTGCAACTGTCCCCAACACAATTGTGTCTTGATCAAGCAGATGAAGGAAAGACATGCTTGCATCTAAGCAACCTACTGTATGAATATCGAAGACAATCTGTAGTTAAGACATGTCTCTTACTAACATCTAAATACCACACTATCACTATTCTGTTGCTACTACTGAATACAGGTTTTCTGCATGATATAGCACAACTATAGCAATACAACATATTTTCTACTTTTTCTATAATAGAAACAAGAGAGATTTATAAAACACATTTTACCTTAATCAGAAGTTCCAGAGCTGGGATTTTACATTTTGCTGCTCTGTCTTTTGTATAAACACTAACACAAGTTTTCTAGATAGGGAAGAAAATTCTGATTGTAACACTTGTAAGCAGAGAAGGGAACTCAAAGATAACAATGTATTATTCATCTACCTCTTTATAGTATCTGTTCCTAAAAAGTTTAAGGTTTTCAAAAAAATACTAGAACAACAAAAATATTCAGTCCTGAAAGCAGCTTCACTGACAACACTGCAGCCCTGTCTCACATAACAATAAATCCCAGGTCAAGCAAAAAAAGTGCAGTTTGTGGAATAAAAGGCACATACAGCAAATTTTCTGCCTTGTTTTCTTACAAAACATGGCTACTAATTTGAGATCAGAAAGTGCAGAGGTGCAGTCAAGCATTTCTATGCAAAGCAGTATTATTCAGCAATCTAGACTCAAGGAAGCTCATTTTTAGAGGTATTGTAGTTTCCACCAATTTCTCTATATACTGCAAAAGTAACAACTTTGCAAGAAAAAAATTTAAAAGTCAGTATTTAAAATTAACCATCACCTATAGAAACATTTAAAATATTACACCTAAAGTATTATTTTAGTATGTATAAATTACAAGTTATAGTTATTATTTTTCAATATCAGTAGCTTTTTTCAAAATTAGTATCTATTGTGTTTTATAAAGATAGAATCATAAAACCATTTTGGTTGCAAGAGTCCCTCAGGATCACTGAGTCCAACCATTAACCTAACTCTGGCACTAAACCATGTTCCTAAGAACGTCATCTACACGTCTCTTAAACCCTTCCAGGGATGGTGACTCCACCACTTCCCTGGGCAGCCTGTTCCAACACCTGACAACCCCTTCTGTGAAGAAATTTTTCCTAAAATCCAATCTAAAGTTGATAAGCTGATAAAATTAAGCCTATAGTTGAAGAAACAATTCCACACTTCTCTGTTGTATTAATTACACTTGATGCCAACCAAGTTATTTCAGATCCAACAAGAACACGAGATGGCTAAGACAGATTGGGAGGGGTGAAGAATAGTTATGAATCTGTTACGGTATTAGGCCCACCAGAATTGTTTCAACCATTCGGCAAAGACCTTCAGGAAATCATTTTCCTTTACCCACCTTAATATTACAGGCATAAGGATGAACTTTGTCACCAATTTTTTCCATAAAGACACACAGAAACTTCAATGCTTCTTCCCTGCAATCTCGAAACTGAAAAGTAAAAAAAAAAAAAACTTTTAAAAAAATTTGTTTTCATGTGCATAACACAACATGCTGTTCATATAGCACTATCATAGAATCATTT
>VWYH01011368.1:500318-538802 GCA_013399365.1 Pampusana beccarii | reverse complement strand
CCCTCCTCTGCATTCTCTCTAGTATTTCAATATCTCAATGTTTATTTTAAAATTAAAGCTAACCAACCTACCTCCTCGAAGCCGAGGGATCTGTGGATAAAGACGAGCAAGCCGTGCTGCTGGGAAAACACCAGGGACAGGTGCAGCGCTGCGGGGGGAGCAAACGGGCTGTCAGGTGGGTGGTTTCCTCCGCAGGGCTGAGCACCCCGCGGGATGCCCCAGTGCCTCGGACGGGACTGGTGCTCCTCACCAAAAAAAAAAACCCAAATCCCACACAACGCGGGTGTTTCTGGCCTCCCCGTGGACTTGTGCCCTCATCTCCGCCGCGGGCCGAGGGAAAGCCGACCTGGGGTGGACGGGCCGGCAGAGAGGGGCACGCACCTAAATATTTTTACCGAGAGAAATGGGTGCTTGGGGCAAGAGACCGTCCCTCCCCGAAATCAGCCTTTTATGTCGTGCCGGCTGCCCTCGGGTGCCGTGTTTGGCTCAGGGAGCGCGGGCGGAGCCACCCGCAATGCCCAGAGCTCTGGTGCGTGTCCCCCAACGTTAACGACCCCTCCCCAAGCTGTGCAGTTGCTGTTTTAAAGACACCAGCGAGGCAACAGCCGCCCCGCGCCTCGCTCAGAGCCCCTGAGACCCCACAGCCCCCGACCCCACCGCCACCCGCGGCAACAGGACCGGGCCCCAGGGCGCACCCTGCGCGTCGCCCGCAGGGCTGGTGAGGCAGGTCTCCCCCAGGCTGCGGAGCAGGCTGTAGCCGTGCATAGCGGCGCCAACATCGCCGGGCTGCAGGCAGCGGTGCAGCTGCACCAAGCTCTCCTGGACACCAGCCATGATGCCCCCGGCCGGCAGTGCAGGCAGCGGCACTGAGGGAGGCGGAAGCGGGTGCGAAGGAGCCGCCCTCCCGGCGAATCCAACACAGCCGTGGGGGGGACACACACGCTGTGGCGTCAGGACCATTCCGGGCAAAGGAGGGCGGCACGATTGTCTAATGGGCGGTGTCAGGGGAGGAGGTTTGGAGGCATCTTGATGTTTCTCGCCGCGGAATCGGCTCAGTGTACACATGCAGCAACCTGTGAACACTGTTTTTCTCTCCCCCCCCCCGGCGGTGAATGGACTGCTCCGACCTCCCCACGCCTCCGTGCCCGACCACAGCACTAGTTTTGCCGCGAAATTCGGCCAGGTGCGGGCCGTTCCATTCTGGGCTGGGTGGGGAGGTGCGCCATTGCTGAGTACAAACTACGTCTCGGAACACAAGAGGTATCCCGCATTACCCTTCTGTCTGTTTTGTAGCAGTTCGAGGAGGCGCACCCCTCACCTAGCGGGGCTGGAAGGTTAATCTCCTTCCTCCTTTCCTTCTCCGTTATTCATCCCCCCCTTTCTGTATCAGTTCAGCGCTCCCGCTGCGATCGCGCCTACCCATTGGCCAGAAAGCCCGCGAGAGCGCGCGCGCGCGCGAGTCGTTTGGCGCGGAGTTTCCTGGGGCTGCCGAGGTGCGTGGGGGGGATCGGCTGCTGCCCCTTTGCCCCTTGGCTCAGCGCTTGGCGTGTGTGGGGAGAGGGAGGGAAACCCTCCGGTCTGGGCTCAAGGCTCGGCCGGTGGCGGAGCGCCCACAGCCCGCGTTCTTCTCGCCGCCCCCCCGCAGGTAGGACCGCCGCGGGAGCCGCAGCAGCGCCATGTCGTCGCCCGCCTCCACCCCCAGCCGCCGCCGCGGCAAGCGCGGCCGGGAAAGCAACCCCCCGACTCGTAAGTGCTTCCGTGGGACGGCGCCGGCCCGGCGCTCGGTCCGTTTTGGGACTCGGTCCGCCTGCTGCGGTGACGCGACCATTTAAACACCGGCTCTGCTTGTGTCTTGCAGCACAAGATGCCCGCTCTCCCCCTTCGCAGAAGCCGAGGACAGACGACTCCACCTCCACCGGCGACCTGCAGCCCATGCCCACCTCCCCGCCCGCCGAGGCGCAGAGCCCCCGCGCCCCCGATGCTCTGTTCTCCAGCCCCCCGCAGTTCCGCCACGCCGGTACGCCGGGGTTCGGGCAGCCCCGGGGCTGGGGCAGAGCCCGCCGCTATGCGCATCCCTGTGCGGGCCGCGGGGCTGCCCCGATGCACCCCGGGGGCAGTTCCGAATTTGAATTCAGCGTAGTGAGCGGTACAGGGTGGTACTCGGGGTCAGGGGTGCAGATCTGCTCTTGTAGCTTCAAATGATCATGGGAGTATGTATCAGGGGTTATACCTTATTCTTTTAAGTATTTCTAGAAAGGATAATAAAATTACTTTAATGCAGAAATAATTTGATGGCTATAAAAAGCCTTTCTTGCCTTTATAAATAGGAGTGTTTTTAACTGCAGTAGCTGCTGTCATGGCACTTGTGTTACAACCCTAAAAATACTGAAGAATATGTTTCATCTAAAATGCTATGTTTTGACAAAAACCGATGTAGTTTTAAAACGCAGTACTGAAGTTTTCTGGCGAAGCTTTACTAGAACTTAAGATCTTTCAGAAGAGAAGTTAATGAAAAGGTCTAGGTAGACTTGCAACATCCTTATTGCTTCTGTTTTAACTAAACAGTGGAATTGATTAACGCTATTCATGACAGAGTTAAAAAAATGAGACAAATATAGAGGCTGAAATTTAGTCTGCTCTGAATGTAAAACATCTCGAAAAACATGATTTTTAAAATTTTTTATAGCTATTCCTCTTGACTTCGATGTCAGTTCACCTCTGACTTACGGCACACCCAGCTCCAGGGTGGAAAGTACTCCACGAAGTGGGGTACGAGGAACTCCGGTGAGGCAGAGGCCGGATCTCGGGTCTGTCCGTAAAGCCAGACAAGTCGATTTACACTCCGATGGGGTAGGTGGATGTCTCAGATTTTTTATCTGACAACTTATTTTTAAACAATTATGCGTATTTACCTATGCTTAATTTGTTTCCACGCAGCCAGCTGAGGATGTAGTAGAAACTGAGCAATCTCTTGGACAAAGGCTTGTTATTTGGGGAACAGATGTTAATGTCGCCTCATGCAAAGAAAAATTCCAGGTAAGTTAACAACTTATTTATTCCTTTTTTTAATGAAAAGCCAGTTTGATTTAAACAAATGTGAGTTGAATGTGACACAAAGTAGGTGTATGTACTACTCAATTCTGTTCATTTTCCCCTTCTGTCTCTCTGTTACCTCTGACATTCAGAGATTTCTTCAGTGTTTCATTGATCCGCTAGCTAAAGAGGATGAAGACATTGGCTTGGATCTTAACCAGCCACGCTATATGCAACGCCTTGAAGAGGTACTTGTAACGCAGCAAAATTTAATTTTTATTTTTTAGTCTTGTGTGCCATTGAGCTAAAGATTTCTTTTCAAATGTCTTGCAGATTAATATGGTTGGGGAACCATTCCTGAATGTAAATTGTGATCATCTAAGATCATTTGATGAAAATCTTTACAGGCAACTGGTCTGCTATCCTCAGGTGAAGTAGTGCACTTGTCTTCTGGCTTTCAGGTGGCCCTTTCATATTTCTAGCTTTTAATATGTTTAAATGCAATGTGTACTTCATATGTCCAGTGTAATCTCTGTAGTCTCTTAATTTTACTTAATAAAAAATGCATTATTTCATTGTAGTTGAAACTTGGTCGTAGATACTATAGCGAGTACCTCATAAATGCAAACTGCAATGTCCTGAGTCCTGAACTTTTTTATTCCCCCCTCCCTTTGCAATACTCAAATGAATAAACTTGATGTGAACATCAAGTTTTATGTAGGGAAATGCTCAGCTGGCATAACTTAGTCATTCCTGGCTTATCAGCAGCACATAAAATGTTTAATGCACAAATATTTTGCTCTATGTTTGTTTGGGGTTTTTTGTTTGTTTTGTTTTTGGTTGGTTGATTTTTTTGTTGTTGTTATTTTTGGTTTGTTTGTTGTGTTTGTTTTTTTTTTTCTTTTAACCTTTGTAAGCTTAATGGTTTCTAACAATTTTATACAGGAAGTTATCCCAACATTTGACATGGCTGCCAATGAGATCTTCTTTGATCGTTACCCTGATTCAATATTAGAACACCAAATTCAAGTAAGGCCATATAATGCACTGAAGACCAGGAATATGAGAAATCTAAACCCTGAAGGTAAGTTTTGATTACCATGCCTGAAAAGAATCTTAAGGATTTACATAAACTTACTGGATGTTAGCCTAGAATTACATGAAGACCGTATAAAACTCTACTTGTGGTCCATCCGGACCAATGTCTTGTTTATGTAAGTCTGTTTCAGACGCAAATGCTTTAGAGTCCAAATGCAGAATAATCTATCCATAAAGGACATTTTTTCTGGCATCAGCTGCTCATGTTCTTAGTTCTGCAAGTGTGAAGGATTCTTTCTGTTGTATAAATACTGTAAATTAGAATATTTGTACTATGCATTTATGATTCTTTTTGCTTCGTCTTAGACAAAATACTAGTACGTAACCAAATGTCTGCCTCCTACCTAAAAACTAACATAACGTGAACTTTGAAAGTTATTTTAAATGTTAAGAGTATGAAGTGATGACGCTAGTTTCTATATCTTGTAGATATTGATCAACTTATCACCATCAGTGGTATGGTCATCAGAAGCTCCCAGTTAATTCCCGAGATGCAAGAAGCATTCTTTAAATGCCAGGTTTGCGCTTTCACCACCAGAGTAGAAATTGATCGTGGCAGGATTGCTGAACCGTCAGTATGCAAGAACTGTAACACGACGCACAGTATGGTACTGATTCACAATCGATCCATGTTCTCCGACAAACAGATGGTATGTTGCACTTACATAGTGGCTAAAATTAGTAAGTTTCTAGTTTTTGCTCCCCCACCACCCTAGTATCATCAGTGGCATTGAAGTATGTGTCTTGAGACTGAATGTTTTGGAAAGGGAAATGTGGTTTTGAACATGAAAATGGGTGCAAAAACTTGGCAAAAGGATAAGTCCATACTTTGGAGAAGAAATGCATTAAATGGATGAAGTATGTATGCATCTTAAGGTTTCTGTATGGGAACTCCTTTATGTAAAACATGTCTACTACTGTCTGGACTAGGTGAGCCTTGTCTGTGACAGCATTTTGTAATAGCTATTCCAGTGGCAACCAGCAGAATTGTCAGTTTCATCATACCTTTTTATTAGTAATTGGTTTTGCTGTTTGGGTGGGGGTATTTTGTTCTTGAGCAATGTTCCTGATTCAAAATGATACTGAGATGGTTAACAGAAATTCTGTTACCTACTTTGTGGAAAAGCTTTGCTTTTTGAAACTGTTTTTTGCTAGATCAAGCTGCAGGAGTCTCCTGAAGACATGCCAGCTGGACAGACCCCTCATACGGTTGCGCTGTTTGCTCACAATGACCTTGTTGATAAAGTTCAGCCAGGCGATAGAGTTAATGTCACAGGTAAAATTTTATTTGAGTATTTGCATCTTCCTTTTTTGCTGATCGTAAGTGTGTATAAAGGGACCTGACGGGATGTACTTCCAAGTGCTGAGGGAGCCGGCCACTGTCTTTGCAAGGCCACTCATTTATCTTTGAAAAGTCATAGGGACTGGCTAAGATATTGGAAGAAAGCCAACATCACTCCTAGGGCAAGGAGGAGACCTGGGCAACTACAGGCCAGTCAACCTCATCTTGACCCCTGTGAAGACGATGCAGCAAATAATCCTGGAAACCATTTGTAAAAATCTGAAGTGCAAGAAGGTGATTTGGTGTAGTCAGTGTGGATTTATAGTAGAAAACAACCTTGTATGATGAGATGACTGGTGCAGTGGATGTTGTTTTATCTTGTTGTTGTGTTGACTTTAGCAAGGCTTTCATCACTGTCTCCCATTACATCCTCATAGACAAACTGATGGTGTACGGGTTAGATAAGTGGACAGTGAGATGGATATAACTGGCAAAACTGCTGGGCTCAAAGCATTATGATCAGTGGCACAAAGTCCAGCTGGAGGTTGGTCACCGTGGCTGTACCCCAGGAGTCAAGGCTGGGGCCAAAGACTGTTGGATATGTTCACTAATGACCTGGATGATGGGACAGAGTGCACTCTCAGAAAACTTGCAGACAAAAACAAAACTGGGAGGAAGCAGCGCTTGATAGCCCAGGTGATTGTGTTGCCGTTCAGCCAACAGCCTCCTGGGCTGCATTAGGAGGAGTGTTGGCAGCAGGTGGAGGGAGATGATGCTTCCCCTCTGTTCAGCACTGGTGGAGCCACATCCTGAGTGCTGTGTCCAGTTCTGGGCTCCCCAGTACCAGGGGGACATCAACATACTGGAGTGAATTCAGCAAAGGGCCGTGATGATAAATGGATGTTCTGTTGTACACAGAAAGGCTGGGAAAGCTGGGACTGCTCAGCCTCTGGGGGATTTTACCAGTGTGTTTATAAATACCTGATTTTAAGGGTGAGGGTGGTGTCAAGAAGATGGAGCTGTACTCTTCAGTGATGCCCAGTGACAGGACATGAGGCAGCGGGCACAAGCTGAAAACAGGAAATTGTTTAAATACAGGAAAACTTACACTGTTTGGGTGGTCAGGCCCCGGCACAGGTTGCTTCGAGAAGCTGCATGGAATCTCCATCTTTAGAGAAATTCAAAACCTGACTGGACACGGCCTTTAGCAACCTGTTCTAGCTGACTCCAGTTTGAGCCCATGGCTGGGCCAGACAATCTCCAAAGGTCCCTTCTGACTTTGACAATTCATTCTGAGAACGGGGGTGAGGAAGGAGCAGTATCTTAAATAGTGTCCACTGTCAGGAGAGAGGAAACATAGAATAAGTCTTGTGATACTGCAACAACATTTTTTTTTAAAAAGTGCTGTACTGGTAACTGTTAGAGATGCATTAGAAATCTATTATGGAACTTGGCACTTAGAGGGAAATGCTGACTTTAGACAATGGAGCAGAACTTTCAAAAGCATCAAGCCTTAATTTTTTTTTGAAAAATACTTAAGCTTTTTTTGTTCTTGAGAATACTTGTGATAGGAATGTTTTAACATGTATGTACCTGCAAAAATAGAGTCTACGTGACTTAAATATATTCCATTAATTTCTACATGACTTACTGGTACTGGGAAATAAACTGAATAAAGTATTTAGGATGTTTTGAACAGCTTTCAAAGGAAAAATGTAAAAATTTCAGGTTTTGGAGTTATGTTTCTTCATATCTAATGCTATGATTAAAATTTATATTTAGGTATTTACAGGGCAGTCCCAATTCGAGTTAATCCAAGGGTCAGCACCGTAAAATCCGTCTATAAGACCCACATTGATGTCATACACTATCGCAAGACGGATTCAAAACGCCTGCATGGTGTTGATGAAGAAACGGAGCAAAAAATGTTTACAGAGGAACGTGTGGAACTCTTGAAAGAGCTTTCTAAAAAAGCAGACATATATGAGAGACTTTCTTCAGCATTGGCCCCAAGTATCTATGAGCATGAAGATATCAAAAAGGTGAATCAAATTCTATATTTCTCTTCTGAGAAAAGTATTTATATACAAGTACATTTATAATTATTGCTTGCTATAAAAATGACTTGAGGGTTCAAAATTTAAAATACGTCTTCAGTAGTCTTAAAAGTGCATGGTCTTGTCAGAATGTAGTTGCCTGTAAGTGTATAATAAGTTTTTTAATGGTATTAAGGTGTGTTAATTAGAGGGAAGATATTGAAAAGGAAGAAAAGCAGCAGAACTGGGAAAACTTAATTGCAGTATGCATCTTGGACATTTATTGAAAGTTCAGGTTACTGGTGATCAAGGAAAAATAAGCAGCTATAACATTGTAAATGATCGCTGCAAAGAGGCATCCACAGGAGAACTGTAGCTTTAAAATGACGTGGTTGAGCCTGACTTATGGGATGTTAAAACGATTACTTAAATGTATCTGAGAAGGGACTATTGCAATAAAATATTCAACTGAGATACTCCAGCTTCGTAATTGTTAAGACTACAGTCAGTAGTGGGTCTCAAGGTAATGTCAAACACCAAACATTCTTCTTTAAGTATATTACTTTGTTTTTTCTTTGTAGATTTAAACATTATTATAGTTCACAGGTTTCTGAAATGGCTAGAAGTTGAGTTCAAAACCATACAATGATTTCCCGATGAAATGGAAATAAAATAATGACAATTTCGTTTGTCATTACTCCCTTACCACACTAAAAGGCCCATCAGGTGTAGTGAGTTGAGTTGCGGAAAGCTGGAGATGCTTCATCAAGGGAAATCTTCAGGTTCTGACCAAAACCTGTTCACAAAATACAAAATTGCTATGTTTAATACTCGACAGTGCTTTAAACCAACAAGTATTGGAGAACCAATACTTGGGGACCTTGAGGAAAATACAAATGGGGCAGGTTATGCTTCTTGTAACTACCAAACAGGTTTTGCTGACCTCGGCCACGCTGAAACTGTAGTTACAATGTAGGAGTAATTGCTTTTATACAGTCCTAAAATTACATTGGGCCCTTTGAAGGCAACCAAGAAGCGGATGTGACCCTGGTGAAAATGAGTTTGACACGCATTTTCTTAGTGAATGAGAACAGAGCAAATTATAAATAGCTCATTTCATGCCTCTGCAATGTTTCAGTGCTGTAAGAAATTGTGCAGAGGCTTTACATAAAGCAGTGTACAGTTTTCCTCACTCTTTTTTGTTGCTGTTTCCAGCTATCATCACTATCACTTTTTTTTTTACACTATCATATATATGCTGTTAGAAAAAAGAATACTGGGAAATAGTGAATTTTTAATCTAGTAAATATGAAAATGAAAAAAAAGTCCTCCCTGATAATTCTAGCAAACTGATAAAATTACAACGCTATGTTTATACTAATAATTCTAGTAACTTCAAAATACTAAAGTTAGTTACTTTTATTTCTTTACTAACACTGCAAGCATATGCTTTTTTTTAGGTAGTATAAAGGTTGAAGCATTGGTAAATCCAAATTAAATAAAAGATCTTGAACACTTTTATTTTTTATGGTCAAATGAAGAACTTTTATTGAGGCAATGTTGTAACACAGTAAAGCAGTTTTCCTGGAAAGTATACTTTATTAGTCTTGACTAAAAAGCTGATAAAAATGGCACTTTTTAATGATACAAAAGAGGTAATAGTACTTTGGTCCTAGATGAAACAGCCTTACGGAAAATAGTCTATTCTGACTTTCCTATTGTCAGCAGAATTTGTTATCAAAAACTTACACAAGTTTTGGAATAGATTTGGAACAAATCTAATTTGAAACTTTAATTATAAGCTGAGTTTGTAGACCATAGCAGTTTAACTGTATGTTTGTAATTAACTGGAATTGAGGATATCTATAAAGAATTAACCCTTTTAAAGGCTTCTAAAACCAGTTTCAGGTGTTTTCTTTCACGTCTGAGTTAATTTTAGCAGTGTTTCTGTTCATTAGATGTTTCAGTTCAGTAGTTGGATTTGCTGTGTTAACTATACAAGTGGTGATATTTTGATTTTTAAAGAGAATGTTTTTGTAGGGTATTCTGCTTCAGCTTTTTGGAGGATCAAGAAAGGATTTTACTCACACAGGAAGAGGCAATTTCCGCGCCGAGATTAACATTCTTCTCTGTGGTGATCCTGGTACCAGTAAATCGCAGCTGCTCCAGTACGTGTATAACCTGGTTCCTCGAGGCCAGTACACATCTGGCAGAGGCTCAAGTGCAGTTGGTCTTACTGCATATGTGATGAAGGATCCAGAAACACGGCAGCTGGTTCTTCAGACAGGTGCTCTAGTGCTTAGTGATAATGGCATCTGCTGCATTGACGAGTTTGATAAAATGAATGAAAGCACAAGATCGGTACTACATGAAGTAATGGAACAACAGACTCTCTCCATCGCAAAGGTAAGTCTGTTTAGTTCCAGGTTCTCTGTATTAAGCATGGTATCTGCTAGGCAGCCGAAGCAAACCAAAATTAACAGAAGAACAAAGGATTACAGTTTTGTGTTGTCAGTGAATCAAGCCTAGATTATTTAACAACTCATTTACAAAAAATGTACTGCTTTCATAGCAAACTGTAGATGGTTTTGTTCTTGCTTTGCTCTACAAGGCTTTTGCAATGCAGTTTTTCACTACAGAACCCATTTAATAACACTGGTGGTCTCATGAAGTTGGGGGGGAAAAAACGTTTTCCTGACACGTAGTTGCAGCTGATTTCAGAAATGTTTTTCATTTTGACAGGCTGGAATTATTTGCCAACTGAATGCTCGTACGTCTATCCTAGCAGCAGCTAACCCTATAGAATCACAGTGGAATCCAAAAAAGACCACTATTGAAAATATCCAACTTCCTCACACGCTGTTGTCAAGGTACTCAACTCCCACTTGCATGTCTCATTTTTATGACATGTTGTACTTCCTCTTGTGAGAATGATTATAGCAGAACAGTTGTGTTCTTTGTAGTGTAGTGGAAAACTTTAGTAGCATTTATTTTAAATGTTGTTCTTATGACTTCTATGTAAGCAGAGAACTGCTTCAGTGTTTACGTATGACCTTTAACAGAAGATCTGTTGAGATCTGTAGGATCTCTTTATTTACTTCTGGTTTTTTTTTGGGTTTTTTTTCTCTGTCGTTGTATGATCACCTCCTAGAAAAGAGTTACTCTGAAACTTATAGCCTTGATAACTTCAGTGAAAACTTGGGATGCTTTTCTTAGCTCTGTAAAACTTTGAAAGTGAAACTGATTGGGGAGCTTCGAGCAGAGGTGGTAGAATCTGAAGATCTGTGTCTGCTTGATGTTCTGTAAAATTCAGTCAGGGAGGTGGCAATGGTAGCCTTTTGGGTGACAGCTATTGGGAGCAACACTTAGCATCTGCTGCTCTAGACTTAAACAGTTTATGTGCTGCAGTTGCATCTTGTGGGGAATTCCCACGCTAGTTGGAAATGTGAAGTACACCAGATATTCTGAGGACACCTACAGCTTAAAATTCAATTAAGAACTGGTTAATATAACTATTCAGTGAAAAATGGTACCTTAGTACAGGTGTACTGAATGAAACTAGCCGTGAGGAGCATCTCAGTTCCATCGTTTATTGGATTTAAGCTTATGAAAATACACGATGGGCTGGCTAAAAATGTCTGCATATAGTTGAGCATAGTTGAATATATTGTTTGTAAAATTATAAACCATTTTTTTTCATGACTAAACCACAACTGCTTTTTTATTTACACATATATTACTTATTGTTTTTATATGCATAACTTAACTATATAGATATATGCTGTTGCTTTTCAGGGAAGTTTCTTTAGCGGCAAGTTTGTTCTGTGTATTTGGTATGTGTGGAATTTTTTTGGTTGGTTGGTTTCTGTTTTAAGAAAAACTGTCAGCCTTGAACATGGGATCTGAACTTTGCAGAATGTATCTCACTTTTAAAGTTTCAAGTCCATAGGATGAAAGCAAATCCACTGTGCTGTTCTGTATTTTCAGAATTCTAGAAAAAATATCTTTTCAGTTTAATAGAGCAACTCCTACTTAAGAATAGGAACTAGTAGTCAAGTAACTCCTACCTCTACTTGTTAAGTCAAAAACCTTAAAACTAACTACTTTAAATGGCAGGAACGTGTACATGCTAATACTGGATTCTTATCCTGTTCAGATTTGACTTGATCTTTTTAATGTTGGATCCACGTGATGAAGCTTATGACAGACGTCTTGCTCGTCATTTGATTTCACTGTACTACCAAAGTGAAGAAAAGATGGAGGAGGAATACATGGACATGGCAATATTGAGGGATTACATTGCATATGCTCGTAGTTATATAAGTCCTAGGTTAAGTGAAGAAGCAAGCCAAACCCTTATTGAGGTAAAGGAGTTGCTGTTAATAATGGTCTGAGTCCTTACTGACTTGTAAAAATGGCAAAGTCTTCTTGTATGTATCCTTCCTATTTATATATAATTTTTCTGTAAGACTCTATGAACATCTTTAACTAGCATTATAAAGGAAAGAGGGATCAGTACAAAAGTCACTCTGTGCTCTCATCATTAGCTTTCAGATGGGCTGGTTTTGGTTCTATCACATTAATAAAAGCGTGGAAGTTCTACTGAAATGAGATGTGTCAGTACAGACACAGGCACTATTATGTAAGACTAGTCCTAAGTTTTTAAAGTGATTAAAAACTTGACTCATTGTGGCTTAATTGATTTATAAGGGAAATGTGTATATGTGATGTGGTTCTACTTCACTGTGGAAGAATCATGAAGGTACATAAATAAGTAGAAACACTGTTTGGAACAGCTTGCCAGAATTATTGCTAGTATTCTGAAGTAAGAGCTGGGGGATGAAGGGGAATCTGAAAATAACAGAAATAACAGGCTTTACTGAAATGTTTAATGGCTGTCTTCAGGCATACGTGGACATGAGGAAAATTGGTAGTGGCAGGGGAATGGTTTCTGCGTATCCTCGACAACTTGAGTCTCTGATCCGGCTGGCAGAAGCGCACGCGAAAGTACGCTTTTCTGAGAAAGTGGGAACCATTGATGTAGAAGAAGCAAAACGCCTCCATCGGGAAGCACTGAAACAGTCTGCTACTGATCCAAGGACCGGAATTGTGGACATATCCATTCTCACTACAGGTTGGTGTTTTCATAGCGATAAGGCTGGGATGCTATTGGGCTTTTGTAATTTTTTAAAGGTAACTTAACCTGTCCGTCTTAGTTTATTTCTAAAAGGTGTTTTCTTCCTTTTAATAAGGAATGAGTGCAACAGCTCGTAAGCGGAAAGAGGAGTTGGCTCAAGCCTTAAGGAAGCTTATCCAGTCAAAGGGTAAAACACCAGCTTTGAAATACCAACAACTTTTTGATGATCTCCGAGCACAGTCTGATACAGTAAGTTTCCTGCTTTGTTTTTACATTTTCATTAATTTAAAAAGCATGGTGTTTTTCTAAACATTATCTTGTTCTCAAATCACGTTATGGAAGGAAAGCGAAACACTGATTTGTTCAGCTGATGTGACCAGAAAGCCAATTCTATGAATAAATGAGCTGAGTCTTTGCTATACCTTAGTTTATTCTGGCTTCTGAAATAAACAAACTTAGCTTCAGGGTTCCAAGCCAGATTTTGAATTGCAAAAAGAACATTCTAAAGCTTAAAAAGCCTGATAAGAAAATTGGTAGGAAGTAAGGCATTTTTACAGTCTTTAAGGTACTTTAAAGTACTTGATTTATTTCTTTTTATTAAGGCTATCACTAAGGAAATGTTTGAAGAAGCGCTTCGTGCCTTGGCTGATGATGACTTCTTGACTGTGACTGGAAAGACTGTCAGACTGCTGTAAGTTGCCTTTCCTTGCAAGCCAGCTGCCAGGGCTTCACTTCGCCTTACTTAAGGCAGTGTCAGCCTGCAAGATCTTTGAGATTGGGGACGACCATTCGCTACGACAAGCACAGCTTTTCCTTACAAGTCAACTGTCACAGCTTTACTTCGCCTTATTTTACTATATTGCCAATCTGCAAGACTTTCAAAATTTGGGGCTATTATTTGCTATGACAAGTGTAGCGACGATTAAGTGGCACTTTCTGTCAGCACACAATATTACAAAGGACCTAGAAAATCCTTAGCTGACTAAGGCTATTTACATTTTAGCTGAATGTATTTACTAATATGTCAAGTGCCATGTATTTTTATGAGGTTTTGTAGAACATACTAACAATGTTGTATGTATTTCAAATTGAATTGTAAAAATTCATCTTAAATGACTTTTTAGTAAATGCAATTTGACTATTAGTATTGCTGTAATCTGAAATAAAGTTATTGGACTTAAAATGGCTCTTTAGCATTCATACATGTGAAAGTGTATATCCTATGTTGAGCACTTTTCAATCTAGAATTCTGCAATTATTAGGAAGCTCTCTGTGAGAGCATGAAGGAGCTTTGTGCTTTTTTTTCCTTCACTTGACTGTACATCCTCAATGTAAAAAAGGCTTCTACTTGAAACCAAATTTTCTTACTACACATTTAAGCATGACTGGATAAATTAAGTTACCCACCTTCAGTGTAATCTCATAATCAGTCCTGAAGGAACAAGGTCCAGTAGCACATGACTGGAGAATCTTCCCTTACTCTAGGCAGGGTAGATGCTCTCAGCTGTTGCATGTCAATAGCTGCTATTGTGTTCACAGTTGAGCTACTGAAGAGTTCCCTAATTCACTTCCGGCTGTTCTCAACTGCTTGCTGAGCCCTTTTAAACTGAAATAAATACTCCTATATTCTGTGACACTGCTTCCAACAGAAGGGAAGCAAATTTCCCCCATGCAAAAGGAAGAGAGCACCTTAAAACCTATTTTTTCTTGCTATTGGTTTGTTATATGAACAAGATACTGTTTAACTGTAGTTGAATTTTCAGGGTTTTTTTGTACAAAGGAGGAACTCTCAGTCTGTTCCACAGTTAAAAATACACTGTATGCCAGAAGCATTATATTAACCTACAGCCTCCTCCCCAGTCTTGTTTATTAGTAAACAAGTCCCTATCACCTCTTTCTGGCTTTTTTGGTTGTCCTTCTCTGCAGAGGAAGTCTAGGTTCCCTGACTCAAGGCTCAAAAGATACAGAAAAGCTATCAGGAGCTTGACATTTCTCTTCAAAAGAAGAGTCTGTAATATAAAATTACAAGCTCCCTTAAATGCCAGAACCACAGATTCTCTTGTGGCACTTGTCTTACAGGATCTCACTTTCTTCTCTGCCATGTTACTAGTTACATATTTTGCTTGGAAAACAACCATCTCATGACTTTTTCCCCCACAGTAACATAACCTTTATTTCACAGTTGCTATCTGTCTTTTATGCAAGACTGATAAATTTAAAAGCAATAACTTTTTATTTTTTGAAAGCATCACTTGCATACTTTTCCCATTGACACTATTTCAGTTCACAAACCTTTCTGTCCCATTTTTCTACTCTCATAGCTGTAACAAGACTATTCCTAACTACTTGGTACCTCTTTTTGGAAAAAACACCACCATGAAAGCTTTTTAAAAAAGTTCTTGAGTTTAGAAAGCTGATGTAGTGTTTTCAAAAAATAAATAATTCAAATAGTGATTCATCCGGCTCCACCACCAAAATTCTTCAAATTAAAATTGCTTGTCAGTATGGAACATATTGCTGTAAAACACAAATTGGCCTATTCATCTATTTGCAAATTTTAAATGTATTTTGAATTGCCTAGCCACAAAATGGAGTGTTCTAGGAAACATAAGAAAGTTTTTTGTGTAAAAATGGATTTTGGCTCTCTCTCAATTCAAGATTACTCTTAATTCACCATGTTTTTTTAAGTAAAATTCTTATTGAGAGTTACTCTATTTAGTGTTCACAGGGTTACTTGCAGAATTATCCCACTAGGTGGCTCTTGAAGGCTGTATGTAGAGCCTGTATGTAGTAGTTGACAATTTGTTTTCAGTCTGCAGTGTTTTTTTGGTTTTTAAATAAGCAAGGACTGCAAGTGCCACTCCATAATTAGGTAGATATAGAATGTAAGTGCTTTTAAACAGTCTTTTGGTTAAAAAAAAAACTGATTAAAAGATTTTAATCATACATATGCTAATTTAAAATGTACACAAAACAAGAAGACGACGAAACTAATTTACATAGACTATTTTCATTACTCTATGCAATAGTCTGAAACTGTATATCATACTTTACTGCTGTATTTACCCTATGCTGTTACTAGTTATAATTAAGCTCATTTTAAAAACTCAAGTCATTTAAAGACCGAATGTGCAACCAGGGGAAAGCACCCCTGCCAGAAACTTGATATTCTTAACATCAGAAACGGCAAAGAAAAAAGGCATTAAAGTCTTCTATACATTCTACAAGTCATAATAAAAAAGTTAAGCCTACTGGCAGAAATTATTTGTAAGAAGTCCCTTTGAGAGAACATAGTTTTAAGTGATCTGTTATCTTGTCTAACACTGTAAAGAGAAGTGGCTGGTGAAGTGAAATGGAATTAACACTCTTCTGTTTTTCTAGCACAGAATGCAATCACCACTTACCCAGGGTGGGCAAGGAACCGGTACAAGATAGACCGGAAAATGTCATTTGCTCCAACTGTTACTGTTTTCAAAGCTGGTACTTCATTTTTCTGCAAGCACAGGTTTGGCTGGAAAGCAACTTGACCCGGTCTTCCCCACTTGTGTTAGGTGCTTCAGCAGGAACAGATGTAAACACTTAAGTGAGAAACATCTATTAGGATTATCCCCTGCCCATCACAACTGAGATAATGTACTCCTTAAGACTACGTTCTAGTCGGCCTCATCAAACTTCAGTCTGATTTTTGGCAGTCACTCTGGAATTGCAGTTTTGTCTTCTTAGAAGGCCTTAGGACTTCCAGGATTATCTCAGGTAAAGAAGAAAGTGCACTGCAGACCGCATGTCAGATAGTTGGTCAGGGAAGTGATTCTATCCCGTGTTTGCAGTGTATTTATCTAATTTCGTAATTAGAGCTGCTACATAACTTGCCATCTGGATACAGCAATATGGACTGAACCAAGTAAGCATTTTGCATTTTTTTATGACCTGTAGTCTTGTAAAAACATATGCGTAGTTAACTTTAAAAGCATGGGATTCATCATCTGTGAGGTACTCTGACAGTCAATATGGAGGTTGTCATCCAATTCTCAGTTTGCATGGCCACCTTACAATAATGTTTACAGATAGCCTGGCATCAGCTTGAATTATTTTAAGCTCAAACCCAAAAGCTAGTTAATTCTGGTTTGTAAGGTTTCTGAGTATAGGTTGTCTCTACAACCACACTCTTATTGTCACTGGCATCTTTGGGCTCCAAACTGCTAAAGAAAATAAAACAGTTGTATTTGCTACTATGAAAAATATTTTATAAGTCCTAAAATCTTAGCAGAAGACCTACTAATTATATTTATATAATTACTATATGATTACTTTGTAGATCCCTAAAGCATTCTCTCTCAAAGACCTGTATTTTGACTGCAGAGAAAACATCCATTTCTTGAGTGACTCCTGATCATGTCCCACCTCTCAACTGGACAGGGTAGGAGTAGGTTTGGATTGCTTTTGCCTAAATTTGAACCCCTTTCCTAATGAAGCGTAGAGTTTCTAATTGCCATATTTTGTGAGTGGAAATCTTATCGGAGAACCATGGTAGTGACTGCATGATACATTTGGAAGATATTGCTACATCTTCAAGTTAAATTGTTTCTTTTATAAAAGTGATTAAAAACACCGCATATTTTTGATGTGGGTTTGTATGTCAACTTTCTCTTAACCATTATCATGCAAACTGTTTTTCTAGTATGAAGCAGCCTGTTACTAGTGCAACTTACCAACCAATTGGGGTCAGATTTGCAATGCATCTAGTTAAGACCCCTTTGTTAGTCTTGACCAAACATCAAATGCTTCAGACAGAACACAGGAAAAATTTTAAGGTTTCCTCTAGTAATTAAAACCTCTCCTAGCTCTGAAGCGAGACCAATATAGTCTTTCCTAGCCTTGTTTATTGAAAACTAGTAGGTACAATAACATCTAGACTCTTGAAAATAAAAATAACTAGGTATAAGAATGCTACTAAACTTTATTATGTGAAGATAAATGAGAAAGTATCTCTGATGACCTCTAAAATAAATATTAGGAAGTAGAGGAGCTTTTCACCCTTCCTCCATTTTAAGAGGTTAACTTTATTACAGTCCCGGTGCAAGTTTTTTTGTTACTTGTGGGCCATCTAATTCTTAAAGACACCAAAAAGCTTAAAACATTCTTTATCAATAGTTCTGAACACCTCAGACATGGGGAAAAAAAGGCAAAAAGCTGATAAACAGCTGTTCTTAAAATTATTTTTTCTTGTCATAGTCCATCATACCACCCAATACTGTAGTTTTCAAGTGTCATTTCCTTCCCTCATCCCTAAAAGAAGTAACGACAACAGACCCTTCAGAGTTTGGCATTTCTCACCCAATGAAGAAATGGTTGGCACAAGCTCACTGAGTTGGGAGCCAGGGGAGATTTCCTCCCTGGTTCTAGTTATTAGGCACAAGCCGGCAGAACTTTCCAGTTGCCAATCCTTTCTAGCAGCACCAGCTCCAGACTTGAATTTATTTCCTTATTTGAAGAGATCTTGGAATTCTTGGTCACCATCCTAAAAGAAGACGAGGTATTCTTTCTCTGAAAAGACTCATCATTAGACATTCCCGGGAGACAGACATGTAAGTTATCTTCATTCATGCTGCTTAGAACAGTTGACGAGATAAGAAATCACACATCAAAGACAACGATCAGGAATCACTTTTATGAGGCAGGTTTAGTAAAGGATGTTGGCGGGACAAGAACCCAGTGCCAGCACAATGTGTGCTGAGAACAACCCTGCTGAAAATAAGTGTGTACACGCTAGCTACAAGCACATCCCAGATTCTTGTCACAAGGATGGCATTTTAGTATGGTGATTCTTGGCATCTTCTGTCTACTAGTCATGTTAACAGTAGTCACTAAGACTGGTACACACTTTTTGATTTGCTGTTAGAGAAGTTCCTTCTCCCTAGGTTTCCTGTAGCAGAGACCCAGGCATGGATTCCAGAAATTCTTCTAAAATAGATAATTTATTTGTAAAGTACAGCACAGAGCAGCTCAAGCTGGGTCCCTCCTGAAGAAGGAACTCAAAGATAGCCTTAGGCAATTATACTCCCATAGTCCAAGCCCCTATCCCCAGTGCATCACTCTGGGCCAATTCCAAAATTATAGTGTGGAGTTTCCTCATTCTCCATTGAACGTCTTCACTTTTGTCAGGCAGACTGTCAATTAAAGTTCTGACCTTCAGTTGCTATTTTGCACCCACAGCTGGAGAAAATAAAGTGCTTGGTAATAGCCAAAATAGTCTTCTGTTAGAAGCCGTTCTGTTCCTTTACTTATCTCCAGGGACACAGCTCCCCTTATCTTCCAGCTTGAAGACTCTGTGGCCTTTTTTACCTAACAAAGAAAAAAGTTCAAAGGTCCACAGCTTGCAGAAGCTATGCTAAATAAACTTATGCTAAGTGAATTCTATGTAAGCAGTTTCTAAACAAGTTCTATAAGAAGAAGTACACCAAATAATTCAATAAGCTAAGGCAGTCTATTCCCTAAAAAGGCCCAACAGTTCAAGTGGCAGGTTTTCAGCCTCCAAAGTATAAGGAGACACACCAAGAAGTGGAATAATACCAGCATTTTGCTAGTTCCATGCACATTCTCTTCCTTGCCATGGACAGAAGATGTGAGGAAATCAGCAGGCCTTTTTCCATGCTGTAAGGTGCTTAGTTAACACTCAAGACACAGCAGATTTAGCAGCACTGGTCACTGAGATCTAAAAAGCTGCACTTGCTGTGCAGCTGCTTCCAGAAGTGTCAGGGGGAAGTGCACCATAAAGAAACACACAACATCTGGAGAAGGATCAGAAGAAACTAATAAGGTGTTAGGGGAAGCCAGTGAATCAATTAGATGGTTGAGGTTATCTCTGAAGCTCTAACACAAGTGTCGCAGGCCATCTCAGCCTCCTTTTAAAGCAGCTCTGCAAAAATAGGAGTAGGAGAGAAGGCTAAGGAGCTCAGTTACAACCTGCACAGAGACCATAGCTAAAAGACATAGTCGCTGTAGTGGGCTTGCTAGGATACAGACTTGGGGGGGAAAGAGGTGACAACTTTTACCCTTAAACTTGAATTGACTGATCCAGCTTATAGTACAACATCTTCACGAAGATTGTAAATGAAAAGAAGATCCTATACTTCTGGACAGGGACCCGAATGGGCAGCTGGGGAAGAACAAGTGTCCTAACATGCTATTTTCCACTGTCTGATCAAACTATATCCTAGTTGGATAGGTGGAGAAAAAAAATACGCTCATTCAGGTCTATAACCATCATTCATCCACTGTTTTCCATAAAGCCTGGAAAAGTGTCATATTGCAGACTTCTCTTTCTGCCAAATTTGACTTGAACTCATCGGGAAGAGTCAACGGTTATGACAGAGGAATGACATAGACAGTTGTATAACTCCAATTTTGGTAGTAAAGCATGCCAACAGAGAAAGAAAGGGAGAAAGGGAGGGAGGAAATCAGTTTTGCCCCAATTGAAAACAAAATTAACATTTTACTGAAATGGTTACATATTTTGTTTTGCTAGTTTCTACTTTCAGGTATGACAATTTCTGTTTAAGAAAACACTGGAGAATGCGGGCATCGATCCCGCTACCTCTCGCATGCTAAGCGAGCGCTCTACCATTTGAGCTAATTCCCCCCACTTGATCCCAGTTTTATCAACAGGGACCACAAAACTCTGATGTTCAGAGTGCGTTTAAAAATGCAGTTCCCTATGTACAACACAGGTTTCTCTCATGCTCTAGTCTCTCTGTTCACAAAGGAAAACAACTTCAATTCCAAAACAGGTGTCAATTATTAATAATAATTTTGTAATATTTCACTTAGCGTTTTTGAACGAAGTAGTAAGAAACAAGATGAACCAGAAAAGACATATTTTCCAAGTGTATAAAATAAAAAAAATTAATCACTTGCAATTCATGAGAGGAAGTACATTCCAGCATTTGTTTTTCTCATCATAAAAGTCAGTTCCTTCTTTTTAAAAATAAAAGTTAATTATTTTAATTTATTCTAGTCAAACATATGGCAGTATTTAAAAAATAAGCCATGTATGTCTAAAAGATAAGTGCTTATTTTACTTCAAAATTCCAGTTCAATACATTAAAGCATCTGTAGTTAACTGCTTTTTCTCCCACCATAAATAAAACATCATAGTGGAGAATGCGGGCATCGATCCCGCTACCTCTCGCATGCTAAGCGAGCGCTCTACCATTTGAGCTAATTCCCCCCAACAACCTAATTTATCTTGTAACCATAGATTTTTATAACCACAAATGCAAACTGCCTTCCTGTTACCAGATCTGCTCTTTTATCACAGGTAGTAACCCCAGAGCATCTGTTCAGAACACTTAGCTACTATTTGACCTTGACCTTGCCTATTTTTTTTGTCCAAGATGACAAACTCCCCAAGTAACCTGATAAGGCACTTCGTGCTGACTTGAATGACAAACTCACCACCTGCAGCCTTTCAGTGCCACCCAACTCACACGAGGTTTATTCTTCTTTGCAGAGGGCAGCTGCTGCTTCTGCGTTGAGGGATGTCACATCACCGGCAATGCAGTGGAGCAGCTTGAAAATAATACAAAATTCACATTTGCCCTGACATCCCCTAAAACAGGGGTGTCAAACTCATTTTCACTGGGGGCCACATCAGCCTCGTCGTTGCCTTCAAAGGGCCGAATGTAATTTTAAGACTGTTCATACAGTCCTAAAATTACATTTATACAGTCTTGTTTTAAAATTAAATCAAATGGATTTAAGTCTTGGATTTTTGAATGCTAGATTTGGTTTTAATTAACAAAAGAAAATATTTGTAATAAGCTACTAGATGTGAAACTGGTTTTGAGAGCAACAGGAAAGTAAAAGGCTTTCAGAAGTGGTGAGTGACTTCTTTCCACTTCATGGAAACTCAATAGCACTAGTTTCATCAGTTTCAATAACACTAGTGGAAACTCAGTATCCACTCAATAACTACAATTACATACTAACTAAAAAGGGATAAAACATTCAGGTACACTTACGCACCCTTCAGCTTTTCTGATACTTCTTTCCTCTCTGACCCTCCTCATCCTCCAAACTGTTACACATGAACACATCTTCTAATCAGAAATACCATAGAAATTACAGTATACTACTGCTCCACACTTCACTCGAGCAACTTGGAAGTTTCCTGTTAGCACAAGCAGAAGAGGCAAATGCTGGCATCAAGTCATAATGCACAATATGCAGCTGGTAAAATTATAAATACCTTGGATAAAAACAGAACAAAGCTATTTTAAAAACTGCTGTGCTCTCTTCTGCAAGGCCCACTTGTTCTGTGCACAGAGAAATCTCAAACGGTGTTTTATCTAACCATAACTTTATTGCAATGATAAAGATGACCATCTTAGAAAGCAAAAGTCAAACCTGATTAAAGTAGCTTGTATCAGTTTACATTAGTGTTGCCAAAGAGATTATCAAAGTGATCTATGTTAAATGAAGAGTATGTGGACACAAAGCCTTCACAGCTGAAATACCCTAGAGAAATGAAAAAAAATGGAATTAAGAAGGTCAGGTTCTTTTCAGCCACACAGTTAAGGAAGTTCCCCCCAAAAAGTGGAGAAATTAGAAAGTTTTACTCGCCGTCTAACATGAACACCTAGCAATCACAACAAATTCAAGATCACAAACCAATAGACTGTCAATAATACGAAATACACATTTTAATATGAGAAAATAGTCCTATTGCAGAGATATTTTCCCTTATATGACTTTAGCACCAAATAAACTTTTTTTGTGACCTGAACTGTTCAAGCTTTAGGCCTTTTTACTGGCAGCAGAGTGAGATTTGGGGGTGAAGAATGGGGAGATGTAATCTACCGTTTTCGTACTGACTCAGACTGCACAGGGTAGATAAAGAAAAACGTTCATGGAGCTGAACCTTGTGAAATACGATATGGGAAATATCCCAGCTGCAAACATGCAGCGGGCCATCACTGAGCCTAAGATGTGTGCTTGTGAGAAGGACTGAAATCACTTTTGCATATTTGTTTTCCCCTCCAGTTTACTCCAATGAGGCAGAAAAAGTCAGTTACGATATATTCCAAGAAACAGTAAGAACAAATCTTTATTGTTGTGCACAGATTGAAGTAAGGCAGGAAAATATTTAAATTCTAGGAGAATATTTGCAGTGATACTGTGGTTTTAGTTTCACATCTTGGCCTGAACCTGTATTGTGCTCCACTTGAAGTGCTATGTTACTTTGGACAAGTTGTAACTATGTGATGCTTAATTTCATAATTTATTTTCTTTTGACTAGAGACTGTCATCCAATAAATTAAATCCATTAGAGAAAACCACCAGCAGGTGTATTGTTGGATTACTGCAAACATTTTACTTTACTAGCAGAACTTACTTTTCTGCATTTAAACAGCAAGTGATAAATCTTTTGTAAGAAACGTTTAATGAAGAACTGTTGTTTCTACATATCTGAGGACCTGGCGCCTGACCCCAGCAGCTGGGGAAAGACTGCGAGACATCGGACTATGAATTCTTAATGTAATACACAGTTTCTTCCCAGAATATATACTGACAACTGTATACATACCTGTATTTACAAGTTAACTTAGGAGGAAGTGTGGGCTGGAGTATCAGGAATCCGTATCTTAAATAGATTGATAAGGGGAAGGGTATTGTATGCGTTGGGGCAGTCTGTAAACCCTGAAGTACCTAACCAATGGGGAACAGGGGAGGGAAATTGCAGCCGGGATTTTGGGGGGATATAAGCAGGGGCTTTTTGCCCTTTTAGGCGTGCCTACCTTTAGGTAGAACAGCCAGTCTTGCAAAATCGTTATTAAAATATGCTTTGCTGAGAGATCCTGCCTGGGCTTATTATTTTTGCAGAATAATTGTTTCTTACACTTTCATTATCTCGTTTTCATTGCCTTTGTTGTTTAACAGTATCAGTGCAACCATTCTCACTGTAAACTACATTTTCACTCTTTAAATCCAGAAAGCATTACTCCATTTAATAACCTACAAACAGAGCTTTTCCAATGTGCTTCTTACTGCAAAGTCAGTTAGTATGACTATACTTGAATTTTTATATTTGTGATATGTTTTTAGTAACCCCATATATTTAAGACACAATACTATTTTAACTGAATCATTGAAGTCAATACAAAAAGGTAGACATACTTTGAATATAACTTAGGAAGATACAAACGAATACTTTTCACAAACCATGCTAAGCATGAACTTTTAAATCATTATATTTATCATTTATATACAGGTGACTAGAAAATAAAGTTGGAAAAGAAAATAAAAAGGCTTGAAAAACAAGGCAAAGAAAAATCCCATTGTCATTCAGTAACTTCTAACAGTATACTTGCTGGATTTACAAGTCTCTTGGTATCTGCTTTGTAAGAGATGTAAAAAAAAAGATCTCTCTCCTTCCTGAATAAACACTGGAGAACGCTTGGTTCAGGAATGTTAAGTATTGTTTTATCAAACTAACATAGCAGAAAATGCATCAGTACTACGGCCTCTCATATGTCAAGTGAGTGTTCTAACTTTTACACTAACGGGCTTTCCAAATGAACACAGTGGTTATCCAGTGTCATTAAACAAGCAGCCTGACTCAGCAAAATAAATACAGCTGAAGAAGCCAAGCTGTGATTCAGCAGAAGTAAAACCGTCGTCAGAATCCCCAAACATCAAGGGGAATTAGCTCAAATGGTAGAGCGCTCGCTTAGCATGCGAGAGGTAGCGGGATCGATGCCCGCATTCTCCAGTGTTTTGAGAGAACCAGTATCGATGGTGCCGTAAGATTTTCTTCCATAAGTCGTTCAGGTTTGTGAAAGAACATATACAGCTAGGAACATATACTGTTCTGTAAAGCAAACAAAAGAGGGAAAATATACTAATTAGCAGACTGCACTTGTGAACTCTAAAAAAAATGATTTCTACTAATGATTCCACCTAATATTTGCGTTGTTATTCTGCAACACAGGAAAAAAAAAGCACTTCTGTCCCATTACAACTGTGTTCAATTTTAATGTAAGCATTTAAATTTTTTAAACTTTTTAATTATATGAAAAGTTAGTGTAACAGTCTATAAGAACATTCAAAAGTAAGTAGTTGTCTACACAAGAATCAGCTCACTGTAGAACTACTTTCTCTCCAGCTACCTTGCACCTTTTGTATCTAGGATGGGCATGACACATTTGTTCCTAACCTGAGTTTGAACTGACATTCAGTCTCTTATAACTTCACTCAATTTCTTCCTGAACCCATTAGAAGAAAATAATTTGCACTAAAAAAAAAAAAAGCACTTGTCTTTGATCAACATTAACAACTTAAATCATTCATAGTGTACATGGGCTTCTTTAAATTGATTCATTTTAATCCTTACAAAACTTCTACAGGAAAATGCATCTAAATTCAAAAAAGCTCCAGAACACAAGGTACTATATATACAGTACTAGAATCAAAGCACAGCCAAAAAAACCCAGAAAAAACAGTGGTATCTGTCAGTGTGCTTTTGTTTCATTCTTTAATAATCCATCAACATGAATCTATTTTTTTTTTGGTTTTGTACAGGCAGCTACCCTAATTTTAGACAAAAGATTACATGCCGACGAACCAGAAGATTAAAGGTCTTTCATTTCCAAAACAGCAAAACAAATTGGAACTACTAACTGAAGAAACGAAGCAGGGTTTACAGCTCTGAGTAGCAAATGGAGAATGCGGGCATCGATCCCGCTGCCTCTCACATGCTAAGCGAGCGCTCTACCATTTGAGCTAATTCCCCTTGGCGCCAACCAGCCCTCTTCACTTTCCCTTTCTACTTCAATGGTTCGCAATGACACCACAACTTCCTGTGACTCATATTGGTGTTTGATCTGCTGTCTGAAGCGCAAACAAAACTCCCTATCAAAACCCAAGTTGTTTTTCTACTCAAATACCGCACGCGCAGCTGGGCAGTCACACCCGCTGCCCAAATTCTCATCCCCTACCCGAAGTTACTGCTAGGCAATAAGAGGACACAACTTCCCAGTGAAATGCAGAAACAATTAGGTCTCAAAGCACGCTGCTTTTGACAGCCCTAGTGGGAACTTTGCCTAACAAGAAATCCCGGCTCCTTGATGTAACAGCACATGTTCCTTTCAGCCAAGACGCATCTGCATAACAGAAGATCTGTGTTTCCAAGCAACTGTAGACTTACGTTCGCACCAGCTATGACTGTTCAGAGAAATCTGGATATACTTAAAGATCGTATTTTTCTAACACAGATTTTTCCTATTTATAATCCCTAGGTGGAAGACAACCAGCTAACTGACTACCCATTTCCACATTTTATAATATAACAGACATGACAGAATAGGTAAAGTACTTCCAGTTCTTTCTCTTGTGGCAATGGAGTTGTGGGCCCAGGTTATACAAGGGGTGGGGGGGAAAAAAGCACCCTGGCAAACAGAACATTGGGAAACAAGTAATAGTTCACATCATCCGTCTACATCTCTCAGGAATTTTTAAGGTGTGACTATATCACCAGATAAACATGCACACTCACACATACGTATAAAAATCAAGAATACATAATTAAAATGTAAAAAAAATAATAATTTAAGAACCATGGCTATAATGAAACAGCAGTCAATATTCTGTCCAGTGGTTTGGTTTCAGCTCTGCAAGATCAGTGTCATGTGACTATCACAACAGTCACGTACCAACACGCTTCATGAGTTTCAGCCTTTTACTTCCTCAATCTCTATTGTTATTTAACTTGGAGGACATTTTAGTGAACCCGTCAGAAATCTTGTAATAGTCTGAAATTTTCTTTTGCTTTCATTCTGGGAAAAAGAAAAACAAAACAAAAAAAACCACACAAAACCCCTCTCAAAACAAAGACACACAAAAACCCCAATCAACAACAACAACCAAAAAACCACAACAACTAAACAAACCCCAAAAAACACCAACCTGAAAAAAATCCAAACCTGAAAAAAATCCAAACCAAACCAAGAGAGAATTGTGAACTTTTACTGAATATTATAAATGTAGCAAATCTTTGCCTTTCTGGAAAAAAAGAGTATCTGAAATTTATTAAGTAACTCTAAAAAGAACTCTCAGTTTCTTTCTTGATTTGCCCAAGATCCTTCAAGGCACATGAACCACAATGACATATAAAGATTCTTCAACTGTCTCCTCTCCAAGGACTCAGTGATTTCAGGAAGTACCATAACCAAATTCCAGTCTTTGCAGGACATCTAGATTAATACCAGAATAATATATACTTGATTTTTTAATAACTGGGATTATATCTGTGTTAATGAAATAAATCAGAGTAGCAAAGTTCAGAAGATTCTGATGAGCCAAATATTTAAAAAATACATCCTAAGTCATCCTCTGTATATACAGTTCTTGCCATGTGACACGTAATTCAACAAGAATGCCTGTGGAAGTCCTCTGCACTCAGCAACTCAGTACTTAGCCGTAACCGAAAGTTACAGATTCAGAGACAGTGGAGGTTTATGAGACAGTATCAAATCCCTCAAAGTCAAGCTATATGTAGTAATGCTTTAAAAACATTTGACCATCTCGATTTTAACACAAAAACAATTATTTGTGTGGCATTTCCTCCACTCTGTCACCTGTTCAACTTTGAATCTCAAAAAGTGAGGAAAAAAAGGTGTTAGCAGAAAAACATTTAAAGCAGAAAATCTCAAGTTTACATTTGTACATGTATGAAAACTTTTACTACTGTAGAAAGTTATAACTGCAGAAAACATGGGGGTATTCTGTAGAGATACTTACTTTCAAATGCAACACCGTGCCCCCATCACTTTTCTTGCAAGTTCCATTGACAGCATGACAAAACTTCTGAATGCAATTTCTCCTGAACCTTTGGCTTTCTTATCCGAACAACCTACATTATCCTTCAGCAATATAAGTCCCTTCCTTCTTCATTTTACTTTGCCCATCATGGTATCTGTAATTTCGGAACACCATGTGCATAGAACTCTTAAATGCTGTCAACAGATTTTAGGAATCTCACAGCATGACATGGCTCAGAATACGCAGTGCTTCAATAGACAGCACAGAAAACCTCTAAACAACTAAGGGAAGCCCAAGTAGACCTGCAGTAGCAAATTCACTATTAAGATAAAACAACAGCAGCTGCTTAAGACATAATCAGCTTTTTATTTTTTTTTAAATCCAAATGGACTGTGGGAATATTATTATTTTAGGAATAGTAAAACAATTACCATAACAAAAGGAATACAGAAGGTAGGAGAACCAAGGAGGTGAAGGAGAAGCAGCAAGACACTAATTATCATTGACCAGAAAAAGAAGAAATAGAATTCACAAGATAGCGTTCCCATTAGTTATAAATCAGTTATATTAGTTATAAATCACTAACCTCACTTTCTCAAATTGTCAAATGCTGCTGCAGCATCCAAGATGCCAACTCCCTCACTAGCTGATGAGGACCCCGGGTCTAACCCCAAATCCCTGTACCAGAACTCCTGTATGCACTCTCCCATTGACAAACTCCAGTATCTGGTTACCTGCTCCCTCACTCTGATCGAAACAGCTGGCTTTGGGGAAAAAATGTTTCTCCCTCTCCTGTTAAAACATAACGTGGAAAGAAGCATATGAAATTAATTTGTAGAAGATAATTAAGTTCTTACAGCTGGAATTATTCTGCGGATACCGCAGACATTTAAGTGACTGGCTGACTGAAAGCCCCACTAGTCAGTATGTCTGGTGAAGTAAGCAAGCCCGCTGCTACCTCTGGTCTGGGATGTTTTCACACCACCAGTTGGAATCTTGCACCAAGAGGTTTAAAAGGTCCAGAAGTTCCTTTGCTTAGTCATACAGTAACTAGAAACACAGCACTCAGTTATGATGAAAACATCCCGGAGCACCACAGGGACTAAATACCACTTTCAGAAGTGACTCAGAGTTATGTCACGGTTATGGCACTATACCCTTCAGTACACTACAGAAACAAACTAGTTTTAAATTAGTTAGCTTGATTACTAAGAACTCCACTCCATATTTTACCTTGTTTTAGCCAAAATGCCTTCCTCTCTCTGTATGACTGACAAAAATAGGTGATCTAAAATCACTCACAAAAAGCATGATTTTTCTCCAAATGGGAATACCTAAGTCTAAGCTCTGTATTAACTATCTCAAAGCAAGTACAAAACCAAACCCAAACAAACAAACAAAACCAAACCTAACCAACCAACCCAAAAAAACCCTCCAATCAACCAACAATCCTACCAGACAACTGTAACCCTTACTGATCTTCATTCATGTTTGGTCAGGCTTCTCAAGTTTTCTTAGTATTCCTTCCAAATAAATATTACCCAAGTCTTAAAAATACCTATATTGTACAACAAACAGAACCCTTTTAATACTGTTTGTATTAATCTTGTACAAGCACAGCCCAGGCAGGAACAGGGTTTCATTGTGCCAGCTTTTGAATCGTAAAGCACCTATAAATGGCTTAATTAAGAGAAGCCCCAGCAGGCTTTTGACAGCAGGTCTGTCTTAAGTCAGAAGAAACCTCCTCGCAGAACTATTTCTGTTCTTAACGGCCACAATAAGAATAAATCTTGATCTGTTGATGAAGATTTTATTGATTGCTCACAAAATGTTGCCTCTATTTTACTATAACTCATTATTTCATACCCAAACCACGAGACAAAAACATCCTAAAAAACCCCCAAACCACTAACAAAACAGCAAACACAAGCCAACAAACAAAAACCCCAGAAATAATTGCTACTTTTAGTAATATTTTCCACTGCTATTACCTTGTTTAAGGAAAATCAGTACAGTCCACATGAGAAGTAATGTATCAGTATAACGTGTTGTAATATTGATTAAAAAAATGTTGGAAACAGCTTAGCCAGAAACCTAGGTAACTTCAGTTACCATTAGCAGCCACAACAGAAGCTTGTAAGGCCCCAAACAATCCATATTAACTATGCTACTTTCGTAAAAAGTATGAAACCATAATGCTCTCTGTGTGTATTTACCAGATAGGCATTTAAGATAACCTAGTGCAAAGGAGGCAGTGAGCTCAGATGTCAGCTCAGAGGAGATCTGACCATCCTTTTATGCTGCTCTTTGGCATCTCTATCTGGACCACAGAAACACCACTGTCACGATTTCAACCCAAACCTGAGATAACATTCCAAACCTGAGAGAAAAGTTAAAGTACCGAGAAAGACATCCGAGTTATCATCTCTTTCTCTACCACCACTAATGGTTTTTGAATTTCTGTCCAGGTAATCATAAGGCTTCCAGATTGGCAAAGATTTCACTCTGTTTCCAGATGGGGAGAGAGTAAATCATAGAATGTCCTGAGTTGGAAGGGACCCACAAGGATCATCGTGTCCAGCTCCTGTCCCTGCATATGACAACCCCACAGTTCGCACCGTGTGTCTGAGGTCCTTGTCCAGTCTCTTCTTGAACACTGTCAGGCTTGGGGCCGTGACACCTCCCTGGGGAGCCTGTTCCAGTGCTCCACCACCCTCTGGGTGAAGAACCTTTTCCTAATGTCCAACCTAAACCTCCCCAGACACATCTTCCTGCCATTCCCTCAGGTTCTGTCACTGGTCACTAAAGAGACGAAGGGTTCATGGGGGTTTTAAAAAAGTTTCAACACCATAGGGCTTGTGTATAATGCTTTCTTTGAATTAAGATGGCAATAAAGAAAAATTCTACTATTAATTTTACATACTATCAAGCTTCTGATACCCCTTCTCAAACAAACTGTTTAATAATCAAAAAAGGTTGTTACAAAAGCAGTGAGATTGACTCTGTCTGAATCCAAATGTATTGCCTTCTAAACCACCACTGTAACAACTCCAATTTGCTCCACATTCCTTGTAACTCCAGAAAGAAGAGAATCCTTGCTGGTTATGCCTAGAGCTCTGCACAGGCCGCCTGGCTAATCAGCTATCGCTAAACAACAAATACAGTATTTTGCCCATGTTTCTTTAGTGGCCCTGCAGAGCCATTGATTTCCACAAAACACTGGACAATTTACTTATCTTTCAGATTTGTATCCATCTTTTGCTTTTGGTCCAAAAGTTAACAGAGGTTGGAGTGAAAATTTTCCTAGCTTTAGAAGACTGAAGAATATTAAAGAGTCCTACATCCTGGGGATTCTATAAGGAACATAACTACTAACTAAAAGATCATTTACCCAGAATAATAGAGCAGTTTTAAAAACAATAACCTCATCTAAAAAAGAAAAGCAAAACAGAAAAACAGCTGAGGAACTGGTTACACAGAATGATCTGAAAAAATAAGTTTGGCTGTAATGTTCAAAGATTAGAGGTTTAAGATACACAGAACTCATTGAAATGCAGTGTATGCTTAACATCTGATTACTTAGGTCCATACGAAAATCTGAGAGCTTGACTTTTTAAAATTTACATGCTACTATACTATACAGTCATTTTAGAATTAGAACAGGGAAACCAGACCTATCAGTACAAGAGCTGCATTCACTGATGAACTATCTGCTTACAGTGTACTCAAAACACAGGCACAGCACAAAACCATCACAACGAAGCTGAATTAAAACCACAGGAAGTTCAATTTATCACCTACTTCAACAAGTTTTTCAATGTGTGTTACCCTCTGATTTGATTTTTCCACTTCTTTCTTGGGTTGAACGACGCACTCTGAGGCACAGAGCAGAAGTGCCCCAGACGAACCCACAAAACCACCTCCTCCCCCGAGGAGCAGCACCACCCTCTGCACCCCTTCCTCCAAGCAAGCACCCCCACGACCTCAAAACTAGATTGTGAGACCCTCTACAACCACCATCACGACCAGAAAACCCGTGAGTAAAAGGCTACAAACAAACCTCCTTCCCCAGATTTGCCTTTCGACGGCTCCAGCCCGGACAGCCTCAGGTTGGCAACACCCTCCCCACAGCTCCAGCAGGTTCCCGCCTTCCTGCCCCCTCAGGGCTCGACCGCTCCTCTAGAACATTCTGTGGCGGCAAATGTGCGTGTCCCCCCCCATCTCCTCCCAAAGCTTATACTCTCCTTCCGAGCAACTGCCCACCTATCTTTTTTCTTTAAATACAGATGGCGCTGGGATGAGAGGCTTGCTGTTGTACGAGCAGAGCTCGGTCTCCTCCTCGTCCTTGAGGCTGTCGCTGGGATGGCGGGTAAGTTTTCAAAAGCGAAGCCTTGCCCGTGTGGTGAGCCTGGTGGCCAGCTCTGGTGTGCCCTCCCGTGGCTAAAATCGCATACTGTGTCTCTGAGGGGAGAAGGCAATGTTGGAGAGGGTTTTGTCTTAATTTTGCCAAATGTGATGGCTGTAAGTAGCAGGAATAGCAGCTGGGTGTGTATACCTTTAAATAAGCCTATGTAGTTGGTTCGTTTTTTCAGAATGTAAATTTATAATTAGGTTTACGCTCACGCATTTTCCTAGGTATTGCTTTGAGGGTGGAAGCTGGAAAAAGGAATTTAAAATATGTATATTGAGCTGTGCTTAAGGACGGCAGAATTCTGACAACCATATCCCTGCTAGTTTCTAGCACTCGAGAGCATGACTCTGAACTAACTTGGGTATACGGTGTATTTTTCTCAGGTTTTTTTGTGTGTGTGTGTGTGTTTGGTTTGGTTCTTGTTCTTTTTTCTTTCTTAAAAACTTCAGACTGGTTTGCAACTGCAAAAGCTTCTCCTGCCTTACGAAAAATCTCAGCCTTTGAATCTTCAACACCAAACATCAGGTTAAGATCTAGAAAGAACAGGCAGTTGTGCTAGAGGGTAGGAAAACCCATTTCTAATCTTTCCTGCTAGTAGGTCTGGTGAAATTGTGTAGGATAAGCTGCTCCAGTCTGCTCCCTTCTTCCTCTGTTCCTTGCAGTCTCTAAAAGTTTTGGCAATAACTCCTCTCCTGGTGCATTTGTAACTCTGTTATATTTGCATATTGCTAAATATTTTTCCTGAAAAAAAAGTAAAAGAAGGAAAAACAGGAACTCAAAAGTTTCTCTTTCAGGAAGAGCTGGGCTAATTTTCTAATGGTAAAGCTAGTACCTCTGTAGCTCATGAATGCTCCTTTTGCTAAATGTTGTTAGTAAAACTGCAGCTACTTCAACAATTCTCAAATGAATAAAAGGTTATGAAAAACATGTTAATGGTATTTGATAACCTGAAACAAGATCAGTGCAGATTTTGGTGTGTTTACCAGTCAATTAAGGTTATAGAAGCCGTTGAATTGATAGTAGCCATCTCTAAACAGCTTTCTGTGAGAAAGGCTTTATCCTTCTGAAGATAAAGACAAAAATGAGGCATTTAAAAAACAAACTATTTTAGAATAACACTATCCAACCAGGAGGTTATTCAGGGATGCCTGGTGTAAATCTGCTCTTTGTCATCACTGCTAAAAATGATTGACATTTACCATGGAATAATTAGTGTAGGTTAGCTACCTCACTTTAAATTCCTACAGATGATCAAGTAAGCAGGTGCTATCCAGAGTCCAAAGGTGGTTGATTCTGCATAAATAAGGTCGTGTGAAAATCATGCGTGCCTTCAGTTGGATTTTGTGCCACAGTCTTTACTATAAATGAAGTACTTGCTATAAGAAAGCTTCCCCAAGTGAGAAATATCGTAGCTTTCCTCAAAACTATCCAAAGACTTCCCTTCTGGATTGAATTTTAGTTTTTCATTTAAGTTTGATTTGACAG
This sequence comes from Pampusana beccarii, assembly GCA_013399365.1. Classification (NCBI taxonomy): domain Eukaryota; kingdom Metazoa; phylum Chordata; class Aves; order Columbiformes; family Columbidae; genus Pampusana; species Pampusana beccarii. The sequence goes on along the minus strand of VWYH01011368.1, from coordinate 505,503 downwards.
GTATGTGCAGCTGACGATGCCTTCCAAGGGTCTCTTTAAGCTTTGTGTTGTCAGTAGGCGATCAATTGTTTTAATTAACTTTCAGAAAGAGCAAATTTTTTTCTCTTTTATTACAGAAAGCTATAATATTTTCCACCTAGTGTTTTCAGTGCAAAACCCATATGCTGAATCTTATATGCATGTTCTAGCAGCTGCCATAGAAAAATGAATTATTTATATGGCAAAGATCTCTCCTTCATAAGTGTTACGAATACATCAATTTCATGCTGGTTTTAATCTTTAAAACATTCTGCAAACATTGAAAAAATACACACAGTCATTCATTCACCCTGAAAAATTAACTCTGGTAGGACTAGCTTTAGTACTGAAAAAAAGCAAAGGGGCATCTAACGTAGCTTAAACTTAAAGATGGCCATAAATCCACAGTAGCTTTATTTCTGATTATTACTCTTGCACCATGTATGCTCTTAGACAGCTGAAAACTATGGGGTTTTTTTTCTGAATACCATTATTCTTTATTCCCCTTCTCCAATTTTTCTCATGGCTGGCACTGTCAGGAAACCTGTAGCAGATCAATGCTGAAGTGTGTCAAGCACCAAGTGAATACTGCCACACAGAGTAAAGACAGTGGGTTACTTTTAAATATTCCGAGGTTGTGTTGCTACCTACCAAAGAATCCGGCTCCAGGAATGACTAAATGGGTATGTACAGTAGCTCCAAGGCATCTGTCACGTGTCAGGGCTAATGTATATAAACCAGCAGATTCGGTGTCACCAGAAGCCAGTGAGATGACGCAGAAACAAGCCAGGCCAGTTAAAAACCAGTCAAGTGGCGATCTTGCCTCCACTCATGCTCTGCTTTGATTTCCCCTTAGTCTGAGTTAGACTTGATGGATGAGTAACGCCTCCTGTTCTGCTGTGGAGTGAGAAACGTGGCTTAAGTTAGCAAAGAGTTATTGTCTGGGGTAGTGCCAACACAGCATAAGAACAATCTCCTTTACTCTGTAAATCAAGAAATTTAAGGAACGTAAAACGTCACCATGTGGTAGACTACAGGCTATATAACTTGGCTGTATGTGCAACAGTACACAGAGCCTACAGAGAAAAGCAAGACTGCACACTACTGTGTCACATCAGGCCAAGTTCATAAACTTTTCTCACCCTACAGAGAACCAGGCCAAATTTTATACATGGTAGCAAGCTTATGTTATTGAAGAGATAGCTGAGAGACCTCTGTTGTTAAAATAATACGTAGGGAAAAGATGTAAAATGGAATTCAGGCTGGGTTGATCGACTACAGGTATGTGCAAGTTGTTGCAAACTCCTGTACATCATTGAGAGCAGCTGTGTGGAGAGGGACTCTGAGTACTGGTGGATGAAAGATGGGACATGAGCTGGCAATGTGTGCTTGCAACCCAGAAGGCCAGTTATATGTTGGGCTGCATCAACAGGACTATGGCCAGCAGGTCAAGGGAGGTGATTCTGCTCTGGTGAGACACCACCTGGAGTTCTGCATCCAGGTCTTGGAGCCCTCAGTACAGGAAAGACATGGACCCTGTTGGAGAGGGGCCAGAGGAGGCCACAAAAATGATCAGAGGGATGGAACACTTCTGTGAGGGCAGGCTGAGAGAGTTGGGGTTGTTCAGCCCGGAGAAGAGAAGGCTCCTGTGAGACTTTATTGTGACCTTTTAAGTACTTAAAACAAGCCTATAAGAAACATGGAATCAGACTTTTTAGCAGGACATGTTACGACAGGACAAAGGGTAATGGTTTTAAACTAAAAGAATGGCAATTCAGGCTAGATATGAAGAAATTTTTTACATTGAGGGTGGTGAAACACTGGCCCAGGTTGCCCAGAGAGGTGGTGGATGACCCGTCCTTGGAAACATTCCAGGCCAGGCTGGAAAGGGCTCTGAGCAACCTGATGTAGTTGGAGATGTCCCTGCTCATTGCAGGGGGGTTGGACTAGATGAGCTTTGAAGGTCCCTTCCAACCCCAACCATTTTATGATCCTGTGACGGCTGAGTTCAGGTTTGAGGCTGCCTGCTGAGAGCTTTCCCATCCCTCTCCTGCCTTCCTGATCACACCCCCACTTTCACGTTGTGCGCGGGGTTCAGGGAAGGAAGCAGCAGCATCAAGGAGGTTGGGGAAGGAGGGGACGGGAGGAGCGGGGGGGGGCAGCGGGAATACCGAGGGCTGGGGGTTGCGGGACGACCTGGCCCTCGCTGCCCCCTGGCGGCAGCGGCCGGCCTGGCCACCTGGGCCGGGGCTCAGCTCGCCCAGGGCTCAACTCGCCCGGGGGCAGCGGCGCTTCCCGGCTGCTCCGAGCGGCTGGAGACGGGGGCACCGGGTTTGCAGGTGGCCCTGTTGGTGAAGTTGGTGTCATTTTTCCGACTTTCCGGCGAATATCGAGAGGGGGACTTGTGCAGTCAGATCGTTTTTCCAAGTGTATCAGTCGAACTACTAGCAGTAATAGATAACTCTCTCTCCAAATCTGCGTTTTGAGTTAAAAGGTGAAAATTAAAATGTGAGAGATGGCCTGTTACTGTACATGATTATGTTCCCTGTCGACAATGTAGACTTTATCAAATCATGCAAACGTTTGTCGTGCTCAGGTGTGTTCCTTTTTCAAAATGTCAGTGTTTTAAGTACGTTAGAATTTACATATTAATTATAGGGAACTGCATTTGGTGAGGTAATATGTAAGAAAAATAAGGTAATAAATAAGGAAGATAATATGTTTTAATTTTGCTTGACTAAGTCATCCCCGAGAGACCAGACAGCTTCCAAAAGAGTATGTGTGGGTGTATATATAGATCTCTATATGCACCCACATATAAATTCATATGTATAAGCTTTGACTATAAAACTCTGTTTCAATCAAGCATATAGTATTTTTCACCCCTTAAACGTTTCCTGGAACAGGTATTTAATGTGTATGCTTTGAAAACTGGAAAGAAATGGGTTTCCTTGTTGAAATTGGAACAGTTGTTCAATAAAAGTTGAAATGTTTTTTTTCAGTAACACATTTGGTTTCCTGTAAGTAAACTCGATCTTTTGGAGAGCTTCTTGTATGAAAACAGCTAAATTACAAAGACTTACTCGTGTTACAAAAGAGAGAGAATGAGATTATTCTGGTAGTGTGTGTGCTGAAAGATGTTATCACACGATTCCAGCTGCGAGTTGCAGTCAATTGTTGGTGAGTAGAAAGAATGACTCAGCAAGAAATAAAAAAAACTTATAACAGTCGACTATGGGTGTGCTGTAGTTCTTGGTAAGTCCACAGAGTATAACTGTAAGTTTCAAAGATTTTTTTTTAGTTGGGGAATTAGCTCAAATGGTAGAGCGCTCGCTTAGCATGCGAGAGGTAGCGGGATCGATGCCCGCATTCTCCAATGTGTGTTTTCAACGTTTTTGCAGCATTTAAAAACTCAACAGCAGCATTTAAAAACTTTTCCTATTGACACTTAATTTTTCTTGCATAATGGTATAAAGAAACGTGAAATAATTGTGATCTAAAAAAAGTTAACACGTTGTTTTAAATATTTCTTTTTCTTCTTTACAAAATCGTGTTTGGTCTTTTGCATACAGGGAGAGACAATATAAACTTTGCATGGAGTAACAAAACTTACCAACATTTTATTACAATAGTAAATGACATGAACAAATTATAATGAAAAAGAAAGAAGGTATTTTTTTAAATGCGTACTTAAATATTTGATTTATTATTCATTAGTTAAATTTATATTTTATATTATAGTTTAGTGTATAATTAACAAAATTTTGTATTTGTGCTGTGAGTATTCATTATTTTTGTTCTATTTTGGTTGTGTAAGCTATTTAATAGAAACAGTGGGCTTAAATATTCCATAACTCTCTTACTCCTGGTAGCAAGACAGTGTCCTTAGCTTGTTAATTTTCATATCTGTGAAATACCATGGAAATTTTCTCTGTAGATCCATGCTTGCACTTTTTAAGTCTTCATGAGGCTTTTAAAAATTCTGATTTGATTTTCTTACTTGCTCATTCAGGTATTTAACTGCTTGTACTTCCAGGTTGATGCAGCATGAGGAGACAAGCCAAATGTACTTCCTATAGCTACAATGAATTTGTGCAGTCAGGGTCTTTGGAGTACACATATTTAAAAAAAAAATAGAAATTGGGAAACAAAAATTGTGAATTAGGTTTCAAATAAGGAGACACTGTGCTGCATCGATGTGCAAGTAGCACCTGTGGAGAAAGTAAAGGGGCCTAGGGATCCTTCCATGACATGACCAGGAAGGAGTTAACGCGGGGATGGGTGGGATATAAATATAAATTGAATTTGTTTACTTCTCTTGTGTTCTCCATGTACTGGAGAGAAAAGAGGTACTGAGACTTTGAGACTACTAGATCAGGGGTGTCAGACTCATTTTCACCAGGGGCCACATCAGCCTCGCGATTGCCATTCATATAGACCTATGTCCTCTCTAATATTGTGCTTAAATGAGTTACACAAGTTAGTTATTCATTCTGTGAAAAATGGTTTGTTTGTACTAAACTTGCTGGAAGTTACTCTTATCCTATCTCTGTTTGCTGTAGCCTGAGAAAGGGTAATAATTATTCCTTATTTGTCTTCTGTTGATACTTTGTTCTAAATATTACTCAGAAAATCTTTCCAGGGGTAGGATGGAGCTTGATGACCATCATCTGGTAACACTGTCTCCAGTGTTTTACAGTAAGAGGGCTGTCTGTAGAATCTCCACTCAAAAATCTCAACTCTGCAAAATGCTTCTTTTAAATAAATTTATTCTACAACATGGTTGTTGTATATTGGTTTTCTGAGCTGAGCACACTGCACACAGAATCACAGAATGTCAGGGACTGGAAGGGACCTCGAAAGCTCATCCAGTCCAATCTCCCCGACGGAACAGGAACACCCAGATGAGGTTACACAGGAAGGCATCCAGGTGGGTTTTGAATGTCTCCGGAGAAGGAGACTCCACAACTTCCCTGGGCAGCCTGTTCCAGTGCTCTGTCACCCTCACTGAGAAAAAGTTTCTTCTCATATTTAAGTGGAACTTCCTGTGTTCCAGTTTATACCCACTGCCCCTTGTCCTACCACTGGTCGTCACTGAGAAGAGCCTGGCTCCATCCTCCTGACACTCACCATTTACATATTTATAAACATTAATGAGGTCACCCCT